>AWUE01015849.1:0-29351 GCA_001974825.2 Corchorus olitorius | reverse complement strand
ATAATTAAATTGATTGATTTATACCATTGGAGAAGAAGTATGCTTTCTTATTATTGTTTTCTTTATTAATTGCTATCATTTAGATTTAATTTAGTTTTACTTTATTTTTAGTTTAATTGCTTTTCTTTATAATTGGTATTTTTAATCCCCTGTTTTTAAGTGATTCTTAGAGATGATTTATCTTTGGATAAGTCTATTCCCCTTCTTTGTGGGATTCGACCCCTGCTTACCCTATCTACTTAATTAAGAAATTGTGGGGATTATTTTGTGATTTGCTAACGACTGATCACTTCTGATTTTAATTCCTAAATTACATCAGCAAGTCCCATGTCAAATTTTGAAATACAATATAAGATTCTCTGTCAGATGCTGAGGATTCCACTAAGTATATGCTTTTGAACTTGTTATGATAATTACTAAGAAAAATAGTGTTAATGTCAGAACAGGGTCATAGTGGCAACAAGATATTGGAGCTCAACATCCACCAAATCATACTCCAAAACTCTTATAAAGATGTGATTAATTATAGACACCACTCCTTTAACCACAGTATGTTAAGAAACTATTTTACCTTTGTTCCAAACTCCGATTGCCCAATTGGTCGAATTGATACATTTACGTCACAGCGAAGTGAGCCTTCTTGCATATATCCATTACTCACTCCCAAGTATCGAACCACCCTCTGTAACTCTGCTGCATATTCAGCTGCTTCAATCCCAGTTCTCATATCAGGTTCAGAAACAATTTCAAGCAAGGGCACCCCTGCTCTATTTAGATCAACCTGCAAAGAAAACCAACACTGTCAATGAGCAGAAGACAGCCAAAAAGTTTGCCTAACACAAGGGAATTGGTGAAGGGAAAAAAAGGGAAGAAATCAAAATTGTATAACTATTTCCATTAAAGCGCCAACAAGATGGAATACCACTAGACATGTTTAGATGACCTACATGATAGAACTAGCATGTCATTAAACTTGAGTAAAACCACAAAAATTAGCAGAGTAATTGAAATGCTGTTAACAAAGGAAACTAATTTTGCTACATGATTGTATCTTATACTCTGAAAGATTTTGGACAACTGTAGTTAAATGTAAGAGAGGTAATTGCCTGTGAATAATCTCCATTTCCAGAATGAAGTAGCTTCCCGGCATCCTCCTCCATGTGAACCCTGGTAATACCAAACTTCCTATGGCCACCACCAAACTCGAGAGGTAGATCCAAATCAATATAACCACCGGTTGCAATTGGGATGTCAAACTGGGATATTTGATAACCCTTTGGAAGATCTGGATAGAAGTACTGCTTTCTATCAAACTTTGAGTTTAAGGACAACTTGCAATTAAGTGCAAGTCCCAGTTTCACTGCGAATTCAATCACTTTAGAATTTAAAATTGGCAAGGCACCAGGCAGTCCCATGCAAACGGGGCAGATACTGGTATTTGGCTGGGATCCATAATTGTAAGGACAGCTACAGAAAGCCTTGGTGAGAGTTGAGAGCTGGACATGTGTCTCTATTCCAATTATTGCCTCATAGTCTTTTGCAATCTTATCAAGTGTTTTGCTTTGAGAATGTTGTGGGACTTTGACTTTGGGAGGCTGCTGCTTTTCTTGTGTAGCTGTTTGAGTTTGAGTACTTTTCATTGTGCAGTAAAAAACACCATTCCTTCTTCTAAACAATGCAGCTGGGCGAATCAAAAACGGATGGATTTGAATACTTCTAAACAGTGTGGATGCCATTTTATTATCTATTCAATTCGGCCGACAAATCATGCAGTTCAATGACTCTCTCTCTTTCTCTCCCTGCAAAACATCAAACACCTCATCAGCAAGCTGCAAAACGCTCTACTTTAAAACGAATTGGAGGAAAATCAGTGAAGAAGGCCATATAAAGCTTAAAACTTTGAACAGAAAGATTGATGAAAAACATAACTTGTTGAATACCCAATATGAATTTCATACTCAAAGCTTGAAAACCAATTAAAATATACACTTTATATTACATAAACGATGAGTTTAATTTTCAAAGAAAAACTCATAAAAGGGAATGATTTTTAAGGGTAACCCATTAAAAAGAAAGGGTTTTTACTGCATTGAATACATAGAACTTAATAGAAGATGAATTACAATTTACAAGTGAAACTGCCAAGCAACAAGTCAACAACATATTGGTCATTTCATTCATATATCCATTGCCTTCCTGCTTAAACATGAATAAGAACAGAATTTCGAAACATATATACAAGGCATTTAATCTCGAAAGATTCAAGGTGTAAATTAAGTATAGTTCCTGCTTACTTGTCTGAGCAACGAGGAGGCTGAAACAGTGAAACTAAGCCGCTTAACAGCCTTCCAACACTCATCCAAATAAACCCAAAAATGAAAATCCAACGGATAGCAGAAAAAGTTTGCCTAGTTCGAACCTCCAATACGGTTCAATCCGTCCTTATTCAATTAATTTTTGCTGAAAACTACTAAACATCGAGGTGGGCGTGCCGGAGTGGTTATCGGGCATGACTAGAAATCATGTGGGCTCTGCCCGCGCAGGTTCGAATCCTGCCGCTCACGAGTTTTATATTTTTGTGTTTTTAGGCCCAAATTAGATTAAATGGACCCAATTTTTTATTTGGGCCAACGGACCCAAAAAGTATTCGGTCAATAAATGGTGAGTTAACTCGTTGTAATTTCAAGTCTTGACTCATAGCTTCCAGGAAGGAAAGAAGGCTTGCTTCTTCCCTCTCTTCTGTTGTTCATCGTTAAACTACCAATCGAACAAAAATTATCATAAACGAAATCTCGATAACAAAAAAGATCTTCGCTTTTAAGGTTCTTTCATATCTCTTTTCAATATTTATATATTTTTTGCTTTCTGATTGATTTCAATATTCTTTTCCTTTTGGATCTTTTCCTTCTGAGTATTTGCTTATATATATGCCTCTAGATTTATTCATACTTTCATGGCAACCCATATGTTGAATGAATCTCCTTCAATTCTGCTTATTTCCCAATTTCTTATTGTCAATGTCAAAGTAATGAGCTCTTTTTTCTGTTGAATTAATTTTATCTGTTATGGCTTTGTAGTTGTTGTTGGGGGAAAGTTAAAAATGGCTTCTGGAGTAATCAAGAAGTTCATTATTGCTTCAATGTTCATGTGGGCAGCTCCTGTTGCAATCCTATATGCTTTTAACCATAATTTACTTCCTGGTGAGACCATTAAATCCTTTTGATTCCATTTCTTAAGGATAGTTTTTAGTAGTTTCTTGTATTTTGATGTAGAAAAAGAACTTAAACAGGCATTAGTTGATTTTTTTTTTGGTAAAAGGGCATTAGTTGAATTGAGTAGTTTACACTATATACTATTGCTATTGTTACTGATTTACACTATGTTAGATTTCATCAGTCTCTTTTTTGTATATTTCCTTTTAGCCTCTGTAAGCTTAGTTGATAATATGTATGTTTAAGATACATTTCCACTTGGTAGGAATATATATGGGTGAAAACATTAAACCAATTGGTTTTGAAACTTACCGGCATTAGTTGAATTGAGTAGTTTACATTGTACATAGGTGCAAGATCTCACTATGCTGATATCTTGTAGTTTGTCAGTTCTATTACACGGCCAATCAAAGAGGGATGTTGCCTGTGGATATATAGGGATCGGTCCAATATGATTTTAGTAATTGATTGTATGCAGAATCACCATGAAAGTAGTTGAATTACCACTTTTCCTGATATCTATATAATCACAAATACTACTTGTCCAGAAGCACCGGCTAGGGTTTTTTTCTTCTGCATATACCTTTAGACATTATTAGGATGGAGTTATGTATGTCTGCATTATTTTCCTGAATGCATTTCTATGGTTGGGATGTCATCTGTTATAACTGCAATAACATCAGGTTGTGATAGGGAATAACTAGGTTTCGCATAAGATTGTTCCTTTAATCTATATAATCAACCAAAGTTGACTGAAAAAAGAAGCGCATTTGTTTGAAACAGGTCTCACGAATTTATCTCCCCATGCAATGACCTTAGTGAGTGGATTTGTTGCTGTAATATCAGTCAATATAGTTATTGCATTCTATATTTATATGGCAATGAAGGAACCTTCAGATAAGCATGAGCCAGATCCAAAGTTTGTTGCTGATGCCAAAGCTAGTGTAAGCCAGATAACTGGTGGAGCGGCCACCTCTTCAGAGTCACTAAAGAAACAAGATTAGAATAGCCGATGCCCTGGAAAAGTCATCTTAGTGAAGAGAATGAAACAATAGGGTTTGTGCTCAATGCTTACGAGACAGAAGTTGTTTTCTTTCTATATTTGTTGTATATTTAGACTCATCACTGTTGAATTTTGGTATCTCTCTCAAGTTTTGATTCCAATTTTGTGATTTCATTCGTTGTTACTTGTTCTGACACCTTAAACTTGCTGAATTTATATGAATACTAATTAGTAATTATTGAAGCTTTCCACCCAACTTTTTACTGGTGTGTGATGCTGGCCACACTGGATGTGAGAAACAATTTAAGTGCTTCCGCTATGAATTTCCCTTAAACTCTTTGCCTCATTGGTTCATGATTTCACATAATTACATGTCTAAAAATGGACACACTTTTCCTAAGTTATATCTGATCATTTCACATAATTACAAAAAACAGAGTTACTGGGTATCTTCACTCAAAAAAAAAAAAAAAAAGAGTTACTGGGTATCTTTCTTCGCCAAGTGACTCGATCTTTGATTCTCTTGTGCCAACCAACCATTAGAGGGAATTCCACGGGACGATTATTCCTATCCTCCAATAACAAAGCATCATTTGGAGTAGCTCCAGGTTGGAGTACATGAAATGCAACCCTAGGAACATACTCTAACACAAACGCCTACAAAAAAAAGAGTAAAAGTTAATGAACCCATCAAAGAGGGACATTTGGCCAACAAAAAAAAAATCAAAGAGGGACATAGAAATAAAGGCATAATGCCCGAATGTAATAATCGAGTTCTTGCCCTTGAAGATTATTATTACGGCCTTCAAAAGAAGTTCCAAATTTCCTAAGCTCATTAAGTGTAATATTCCCATTCTTGTGATTGAAACACTTATCTGTTCCAAGATACTTTTGACACAATTCACGTGGATCCTCATCCTTTACAATAACTGGTTTACCAAGTCTCTAAGTTTTTTGCAGGCTCAACAAAATTGTAAGCGACTCTGCAAAATTAATAAAAGAGCATTTCAGATCAACCATGCCTACACCAGCAAAATTATTTCCATTTTTTTCTTTTTTCGAAATAATCCAACAAAGATATCAGTAAGTTCAGCCAAGGACAGAGTAATAAACAGAACATATATGGCAGTCGACCATAGATGTAATAAAATGAACCAGAATGGGGTATATTAAATGTTTTCTCATCTCTGATTTGATATGTGTCAAATTAAATTGACCATTACAACCATAATTGAGACAAGTTTCGAGAACAAGGTCTCAAAAATTCATTTGCAACTTGGAGTTGGAAAGTTCAACAAATCTCCTAGAAAATCAGAAACCTGTCATCCAAAGATCGGCTAAATGCAATCGAACTCAAGGTCATAATTAATGGAAAGATTTTGAACCCAACTACTGATGATTTCAGCATGAAACAGCTAAACTGCAAATACCTTTACTTGGAAAGGATTATATCTGTATCAAAGATTTGTCCATTTCATATAAAAGCAAATTGAATAATGACTAATGGTTGACAATAACAATCTAAGAATCTCTAAATTCCAAGAACCATTAGAAAGAGTAGCTGAATAGCAGACAATTCTACAAACAAATGAATTCTTTATTCATTTTCAAAATTTCTGTTGAACATACAGGTGACAGACATCATTTCAATCTGTAATATCAAAACAAAGCTTAGCCTCATCCCAAGGGCCATTGATCTCAAACTTGTATTCCTGAATCCTTATAAGCCAATAAGGACATAGCACATTCACAAAGACTAACATTCCCACCAGTAGCACAAAAAGCAGAAGGTGCAGGCTATAAACAAGAGCCAAAGTAGCAGCCATCAACCCAAAGGAGAACAGAAGGTGCAAACGAAAAGAATATTTCCTGATACAATAGGTGACCAATGGTGCAAAGAGGAAGACTTGTAAGGAGAATAGCATAATAGCGAAAACGTGTACCCTTGAAGGTAGTCGAGAGGCTATGAAAACTGAAGCCACAATAGAAGCATTTAAGGAGATACAGCTAGTCAAGTTAGGATTCTTAAGAGCCCCTGGAGCTCTTATTGTAGACCCAGAATAGTCATGTAAGAAAAGATGAAGCAAGAGAAGTGAAATAGTTACTGCCCAAATGGAATCTGAGCTAATAGACTGTGTCAATGTTTGGTAGATAGGAGCCAAAACAAACAATCCAGTGGTAAAAAAGGAAACATTGAGGACATAGTGCAAAAGAAGATCAAGGGAGAGCATTTCTTCAGTTAAAAGGAGAGTTAAGAAACCCAAACCGAGAAGGCTCACATCAAGAAGCAAGAGGGAGTTTTCATTCAGGGTTGACCTAAGGGTGTAGGTCCAGACCAGGACCACAAGAGCCACAATGCATAGATATTGTGAGATAGAAACTGAATCTTGCATCACCTTAAGCAAATTCCTCTTAACAACATTAGCATTCATGACCATGTCTTCAAGGAAAGTTTCATCTGTGTGATTGTCATCAAAGCCAGGTTGCATCCCTCCATATGCAACTTTTCTCCATTTGGGTCGAGTTGGAGAAGAATCGCCACTGATGCTTGTATCCATCACAAAAACCTTGACGTATGGCAAATCCAACTTCCTCACTTCAGATTGTCATAAAGCAGAACGTTTATCTTCTAGTGCAACCTTCTCTCCCATAATATGTAATTCCGTATGATTCTAAGAAGGCAAATCTAAGATTCAACATTGCTTTACCGCTGCAGGGTTCACTCGAAATTTAAATAAAGAAAGCTGTTCACAAAATTGCACCAATTAGTATCAAGATTTATTAAAAGCTTTAAAAGTTTAACAGCTCAAATGATTATATTGTCCATGAACTATGAAATTACAAATAGGAGCCTATATGTTTAAAGCAGGAATCTTGAATTTCTAAGATGCTATAATAAGGGCAATAATGCAGAGGAAGAAGCTACTAAACTTAAAAAGAGGTAGAAGAGACAACCAAAGAGATGAATGGAACTATGTTTACTTCACATTGAGCCAAGCAAACTAGGAACTACAAATTGAAAAAGAAGCTCATAATCAAGAATAAAAGTTCGTACATGAATGAGAAATGCTACGGGGCCTTATCATTTGCCTTACTTCAAAACTTAATAACCAAAGGCCACCCAATAATCCATAATTACAGATAAAGAAACATCGATTCAAATCCATCATTCAAGCTTAGATAGAAACAGATTGCTATGTACAAATCCAGGGTCTCCAAAAGAAAAAAAATACTAAAAGCATCGAATGATAAAACTCCAGAATGAATTAGTAACATATTGACTCAATGGCAGACCTCAAGCATCCAATTTATCAATTAATTCTCATATATACTGACATGGGATTATCTCAAAAATCAAAATTTAATCCCCAGAAGTAAGAAGACATCACAGATTACACTCATATATCCCAACTAAATACAATCATTTCAACATATAAAACAATCACCCATGTTGAGATTAACAATTAAAAGGAGAAAAGTACCTTAAATTCAGAGGAGAGATGTTCTCTCTAAACAATCAACCATGTCCTGTTTTTCTTTTCTTGTCTCGGAGAACGACGGAGATGAATTCCCACAAAGCTGGGTTTGAAAGTTATGAGCTTTTTAAGTAGGTGGATCGAGAAAGCTATGAAGCCCAAGGGAGGGAAATTTCTGGTGAAGAAGAAAAAGCCTATGAGGTCCAATTCCAAATAAGCCCTGCGCAGGGACCCAACCCAAAGAAATGGCAAATAGTAAGACCCAAATCGATATTTCACCGTTTGTTTGCCCAAGTTTTACCAGTAAGCACCACGCGTCTCCTTAATGAGTGACTAGTTGGAGTTGACAACCAAAGGCTAATCGAACACACGACTCTCTCGATTGACAAAAGCCAGCAGCGTTCAGATTCAGAATTTTTAATTGTGTTAATCTTAATCTGGGTTTCAGTTCAGAATGGAAAAATATGGGACCCACTTTACTAAATTAATTTACTAATGACCACACGACAAGACAGTCACACCAGTCTCTCGCTGCCGCAAACTCCCTACAGCTAAAGGCTAACGCTCGTGTCTTTTCTGGTTTCCTCTCTGTATCTGCCCTCTGCGCTTGCGCCGCCTCTATTCCTTTGCTTCTTCTTTCGTTTTTAACAAACGAAATCAACTGCCCTCTGTCTTCCTTTTACATTTCTCAGTGGTGATTAAGTTGGAGAGTTGAATCTTATGGCGTCCTCTTTGGTTTCTCCTTCCCCGACTTCTTCCTTCATCAGCAACAAGGTCAATGCTTTTTCGATTACCCATTTCTTAGATTTTGATTTTTGTTGATATTTTGACTAATTAGCAGGAGTTTGTTTTGTTGATTGACCAGAAAGATTTGGGCTTTTCTGCTTTTCCTTCGACATCTCAAGTTGCCATTCAGAAATGCAAGAAACAAGTTTCCAAGAAAATTGTCTCAGTCATGGCACCCCAGCAATCAGAGCGTACACCAGCCACTACTGGCTCTGTTAGTTCAATTTCTCTCGTATTGTCGTTGATTTCATCTTTATTGATTCTTTTGATGGATTTTCATTGATGGTTACTTTTATTCTACAATTGGGTTCTGTTTCAGGTTAAGACTGCGATGACAATGACAGAGAAGATTCTTGCAAGGGCCTCTGAGAAACCACAGTTGAGCCCTGGTGATAATATTTGGGTCAATGTTGATATATTGATGACTCATGATGTTTGTGGCCCTGGTTCCATTGGTATCTTCAAGAAAGAATTTGGTGAAAATGCTAAGGTATACCAACAATCTACTTTCTTACTTGTTCTGTGTTAGTTTTTGTGCCTAATTGAGTTCTTGCTGTTTTTTATTAGAATTGATTAGCATTTTGTGTTTACATAGTATTGTGGTTTGATGAAGTGGCAGTAGCTATGCACTGCTATAAGTTTTTCCTCAATTGGATTATTTTCAAGCTTGGAAACTGATTCTGGTAGTTTCTCTAGTACTTGTTTTGTTTCTGGATGAACTCTTCAAATTTCCTGTAGCTTGGTTAATTTATCATCGCATTGGTGTTGTGTTTGTGAGTGTGAGTGTCTCTCTAGCTGTCTTGTCTGAATTCGCTAACTCAGCCATCATTTTGGTATTGAAGGTTTGGGACCGTGAAAAGATTGTTATCATCCCTGACCATTATATATTCACAAGTGATGAACGTGCAAATCGTAATGTGGATATTTTGAGGGATTTTTGCACAGAGCAAAATATCAAGTACTTTTATGATATTAAAGATCTCAGCAACTTTAAGGTATGACACTCGCAATCTTGTAATTCATTTTGTACTCCACTATTCTGAGGAATTTGGTGTATGTTCTCTGTTTCTAGAAATATACTAAATTTCTTTTCATGACGTTGCAGGCTAACCCTGATTATAAAGGTGTATGCCATGTTGCACTTGCCCAAGAAGGTCACTGCAGGCCCGGAGAGGTATCACTTTGTTTACCAAAATCATTGATTCTTGATAATTCAAATTATACACTAGTGTTTTAAGAACTGATGTAGAGTTCTTTACTGCTGCCTTCAGGTTTTGTTAGGCACAGATTCTCACACCTGTACCGCTGGAGCATTTGGTCAGTTTGCTACTGGCATTGGAAATACAGATGCAGGCTTTGTATTAGGAACTGGGAAGCTTCTGCTTAAGGTTTGTTATGCTTTAATGTTTCACTTGATGAAATGCATTTCTTAATTTGTTTAGCTCACGCGTTTGGTTTCCATTTGGTTACTGTTAGTATTGTAACTTGTGAAATGTTTTGTTTTAATTAATGTCACTTTTTTGTTATGTCCTTCGCTAAGTAGTCAGGCATTGTATCAAGCTACGTTATCTGCCACTTTAAAGTAATATTTTCCAATAGAATTAGCTACAGTATTTGCTGAATGCGAGTTTCAATGGGTATCCAACTTGCCATAGTCATTTAGAGGATTTTTAGCAAACTTTTGTGGTTTTATGAATGGTTTTTTCCTTCATGTTTTTTTCCTAAGCATATATAGGTTTTATCTGATCAGCATCATGGGTGTTTTTCTTTTGTTAAATGGATATTGATATTTGGCTGAAGGCTGGTATTTACGATTGATTGGGTGGTGTAATACTTACATGTGGTTTTGTTCTATGTTCAATTTCAGGTGCCACCAACATTGAGATTTGTGATGGATGGTGAAATGCCCGATTATTTGCTTGCAAAGGATTTGATTTTGCAGGTAAGATCATATATTTTCTGGCAATTTTCCATTTTGATGAGCATGAAATAATAAATGTGTTTCTTCTGGGGACATTGCTCTTGTTCATGTTGCACAATGTTTTTATGATTTATTGGTGGGTCATAGATTGAGCATAGGCCCTTTGGTTCTGTTTTGTTTTAAAATGGTTGGCTTTGTGCAGATTATTGGTGAAATATCTGTAGCTGGAGCAACATATAAATCCATGGAGTTTGTTGGAACAACTGTTGAAAGCTTAAATGTAAGTAAGCTTGAAATGATTTATAACTAAACTTATATAACATTAGATTCTTCAAAAATCATGTTTTAATTTGTTTCTCGCTGAAAGAAATGATGAACAACCTTTTCTTATTACCTCTACTGGGCAGATGGAAGAACGGATGACATTATGCAATATGGTTGTTGAAGCTGGTGGAAAGAATGGTGTTGTTCCCGCTGATAGTACTACATTTAAGTACCTTGAGGTGAGTGCAAAACTCATCGTGTGCATATGGTCCAATTCAGTGATTCTTTACTTATATTAATGTGTACTCTTGAAAGGATGTTAGTTTCTTGGGAATGTCTATTGCTGCTTTCCTGCCTAGCAGTGGCTTATGGGGTTACATCTTTTGATTTGCGCAGGATAAAACGTCTTTGCCTTATGAACCTGTTTACAGTGATGCACAAGCAAGGTAAACTTTTATGATTGAATGGTTATTCAAGGGTTCATTCTTTATTATTACACTCCTGTAGCTGTTGGTCTATGTGATTTTGTGAAGGGTGTTTCTTTCATCTTGAGTTATTGGTCTCTCATGTGAAAAACTTATAGCCGATTTGAGCATTGTGTAATCAAATTAGTTTACAAGTCCAAGTATGTCTCTTTATATCTATACCCCTTTAGATGATGGATTTTTTTTTTTGGCCAACATTAGATAATGGTATTTGAGACTTGAACTATAGCATGTTCTTTTAATGTTCTTTCATGGCTTTGTTTCTTCTATCACTTAATGCGTGGAACTGTAAAGACGAGTACTTATACACTTACATCTTTTGTTTTCAGTTTTCTTTCTGAGTACAGATTTGATATCTCAAAATTGGAGCCCTTGGTGGCTAAGGTGGGTGTCTATATCAAGTGAATTGATGGGTTCTTTTCTCTGATGTCCTTTCTGTTCATGTACGGAAGTAATTCGTGAAATGCTTTTTGCAGCCACATTCTCCTGATAACCGTGCTTTGGCAAGAGAATGCAAAGATGTTAAAATCGACCGAGTGTACATTGGATCTTGTACTGGTGGAAAAACGGAAGATTTTCTTGCTGCTGCTAAAGTCTTTGTGGCTTCAGTAAGATTCCCAATTCTCATTCTCTTTTGTTTTACTTGCTGAGATAAGTTGAGACTAAACTTCCTGTGGGTAAAGTGAAGAGTTAGAACTGAGAGAATATGAGCTTCGACATTACATTATCTTATTTAAAAATATTGATATTGAGTTGGAACTTCTTTTTCTTAAGCTCAACAAATTAATTTGCTTGAACTGCAGGGCAAGAAGGTCAAAGTCCCTACATTCCTTGTCCCTGCTACCCAAAAGGTACGATTCTGTGTATATATGTAGTTCAATTTGCAAGTAGAATTAAGGTTTAACAGTCAATTATGAAAGGATGGGCATATTAAATCGGTATATTGGCAGGTTTGGCTGGACCTATATACTCTCCCTGTACCAGGATCTGGTGGGAAGACGTGCTCTCAGATATTCGAAGAAGCTGGCTGTGATACACCCGCAAGCCCTAGTTGTGGTGCTTGTTTGGGTGGCCCTAAAGACACATACGCGCGTATGAATGAACCTAAGGTAAAGTCGGCTTTTCCCAGCAGAAAACTTTCAAAAGCATACAATTTATTGCCCATGTTTTACCCTTTTGGATTGTTGAACAATGACCAGATTAAAAAGATTAATCTTGTGAAAATGGCAATCATTTATAGTTTCTTTGCTCTTATTAACTTAATGATTCTAATGGAATCACCCTTGCAGGTCTGTGTCTCAACAACAAACAGGAACTTCCCTGGCCGGATGGGACACAAGGAAGGCCAGATCTATCTTGCTTCCCCATATACAGCAGCCGCATCAGCTTTGACCGGTTATGTCACCGATCCAAGGGAGTTTTTGCAGTAGAAACCTTTTGAGTAACTTGTATAAGTTTACTGTTTGTAACCCACATGAATAACTTGAGGCTGAAGAGAAAAAAAGATAGAGAAACAGAGCTTTATTGCTAGATACTATTGTGCTAATACTGTAAGATTGTCTTGTATCTTTCTTATTTCATTCTCGGGGGATTCATGCAAGAAAAGCAAAGTTTGAACATCTCTTTTTTAAGCTCCAATAATAATAATATTGTTATTCGGTTCCATGATGAAAGATTCATACATGACATGAGTTTGAATTACAATATAGAGTTTGAATCTGTGCAATAAAGCTTCTTTTGAATTTCCTTGCACCATCTCGTAAGTGGGACATTACATTAGGCTCAACTGATATGGAGTTCTTGCATATTAGACTGAGAAACCATATTTAAGAACTTCAAATAAGAGTAAAAGGGTCTCGATCGAATATGTTGATAAATGGACCTATAATCGTAAAAAGAGTTGAACAATCGTGTAAATTTGTTATGCATGTGGAAACCTATAAGCTTCCGAAAAGTGTTGCAGAGATTACAGCTTCCAGTGAACTTCTTTATTGCATATATGATGTGGCTGCGCGGTTTTTTCAAAAAGGCTCCACCAGTTATCTCTGTCAATGTCGTGTTTGACGTTATCTCCATCTGCACAAAGAAAAAAAAAAAAACAACAACTTTTGTCCTGACAGAGACAAAAGCCAACCTTCTTTCTTCTACTTTGCTGATTAACCATTAAAACATTCTCTCTTCACAACTTAGAAGCAAATCACTGAACCAAGATCATGGCATCTTCGTCTTCGGTTGGTTTTCCACACCCAACCTCTTCATTGTTTAATAACAAGGTCAGTAGTTTGGATGGAAATCTCACTTTGTAGTTCAAGTTAATTTCTTTTATTATTGTTAATGATTACAGTTTGATCTTTCTGTTAACTGATCAGAAAAATGTTAGTCTCTCTGCCTTCACTTCAACATCACAACTTTGCTCCTACAAATGCAAGAAAGGAGTTTCCAAGGAAATCATGATGGTCATGGCACCACAACAATCAGAACGCAAGCCTGCCACCACTGGCTCGGTTAGTTCTTCTATTTCTTTATCTATATCATGGTTGATGAAATGAATGTTTACTTCTTTTTTCTTTTTTTTCCTTGTTATGTTGGATTTCAGGTCAAGATTCCAATGACTATGACAGAAAAGATTCTTGCTAGGGCCTCTGAGAAACCTCAATTGAGACCTGGTGACAACGTTTGGGTTAATGTTGATGTATTCATGACTAATGATATTAGTGGTCCTGGTTCCATTGGTATCTTCAATAAAGAATTTGGTGAAAATGCTAAGGTACACTTTCATTAATTAATTTATTTTCCGGTTTATTAGATTACTCTGCTATCTTATTGCTATCTTATTAGAGGCTAAATCGATTAACCACAAATTATTCTTCATTTTGAAGGTTTGGGACCGTGAAAAGGTTGTTGTTATACCTGACCATTATATATTCACAACTGATGAACGTGCAAATCGTAATGTGGACATCTTGAGAGACTTCTCCATGGAGCAAAATATCAAGTACTTTTATGATATCAAAGATCTTAGTAATTTTAAGGTATAACACCCTTCATCTCAGATCCCTATATAGTTCCATTTTCTACTCCATTATTCAACAATATTTAGGATAAACTCTCAGTTTATTGACAATAGAACTTAATTCCAAAGTCATATACCACTGCAGGCTAACCCTGACTACAAAGGTGTATGCCATGTTGCACTTGCTCAAGAAGGTCATTGCAGGCCAGGAGAGGTAATGATTCTTATACTAAACTCATTTTTTTTTTTTGGCAAAACAGCTAATTATATAGCTCTTTACTTCTGCCTTCAGGTTTTATTAGGGACAGATTCTCACACCTGTACTGCTGGAGCATTTGGTCAGTTTGCTACAGGAATTGGAAATACAGAAGCAGGATTTGTATTAGGCACCGGGAAGCTTTTGCTCAAGGTTTGATTATACTTTCAGATGCTCTAAAATGTATATCTTAGCTTGCTCCGCATATTCAGCAAACAAGTATGTGATTATGTGATTTTCTTGCATGACATTTACATTACAGGTGCCGCCAAGCTTGAGATTCGTGTTAGATGGTGAAATGCCTGATTATTTGCTTGCCAAGGATTTGATTTTGCAGGTAAGTGAATGCTTTACTATTATAGGAGTTTTTACCAATGTATAGTCTTGTGGAAATAGTAGTATTCTTGTTTGTGATGCATAATGTATATAGCCTGCTTCCTTTTGTTTGTTTTATTCCCCAAATCCAAATTGGTTGCCATCTTGCAGATCATTGGTGAAATTTCTGTGGCCGGTGCAACATATAAATCCATGGAATTCATGGGCACTACCGTTGAAAGTCTAAATGTAAGTAAACTTGATGTGATCCAATTTCAGTCATTAGAAAACTTTTAAGTCAGATCATTTCAGTGGTACAAATTATGGATTTGATTGTTCTGACCACACCATTGGGCAGATGGAGGAAAGGATGACATTGTGCAATATGGTTATTGAAGCTGGTGGAAAGAACGGTGTTGTTCCTGCTGATAGCACCACATTTAAGTACTTGGAGGTAAATGAAAAGGAATTGGATGTTTTTCGTCTCGATTTCACTGAAATTTTTCAGTCTAAAGATATCTTCTGTTTTGTCTTGCATAGATGTAGATTGTGAAGTTATATCTTTGCTTTGCAGGATAAAACATCATTGCCATATGAACCTGTTTTCAGTGATGCACAAGCAAGGTAGATTTATAACATGAATCAAAATGGACTGTCTTAATATATTGGTTAAATTTATAGCTGCCTAGGGCTTGTAGAGAGATTCTGACAACAGCAACTTTGGAAAATGATTAGTCCTTTTTCATTTCATATGCTTGGAGCTTCATTTAATTTACTTATTATATCTTCTTGCTTTCAGTTTTCTTTCAGAGTTCAGATTTGATGTCTCCAAATTGGAGCCCTTGGTAGCTAAGGTCAGTGACTTGATAAGTTTGTTAACCAAAGATTATATTATATATGCCTGTGAATGTTTATTTGCCCTTATAAAGTTATGTCTGACTAATTATGAACCCAAAATTTGCAGCCTCATTCTCCTGATAATCGCGCTTTGGCAAGAGAATGCAAAGATATTAGAATTGACAGAGTCTATATTGGATCTTGCACTGGTGGAAAGACAGAAGATTTCCTTGCTGCTGCTAAAGTCTTCTTAACTTCTGTAAGAGGATATATGCATTTATGAGAATCAATGTTTTGTCAATTTTCTGTTACATGTTCCAAAGTTTGTTAGAATGGCATAGACAGTAACAACCTAATTAATTTGTTGGAACTGCAGGGCAAAAAGGTGAAAGTCCCCACATTCCTTGTCCCGGGTACTCAAAAGGTGGATGAAGCTGTAATATTATTGTTAAAAACAAATGAATGTTATGTTCCATATTACTAAAATGGTAAAATTGGTTTGGTAGGTTTGGATGGACATATATACTCTCACGGTACCAGGATCTGGTGGCAAGACTTGCTCCCAAATATTTGAAGAAGCCGGCTGCGATACACCTGCAAGTCCTAGTTGTGCTGCTTGCATGGGTGGCCCTAGAGACACATATGCACGCATGAATGAAGCTCAGGCAAGTTTTCTTCAGACGATGATGAGTAATTATATGTATACAGGAAAATTTTGACCACAGGACTTAAAAACTATAGATACATATTGAATATCTTAAAGACAATAAGAATGATTTGCTAAACTGCAAGAATTTGAATGGGATCAAACCCTTGCAGGTATGTGTGTCGACAACAAATAGAAACTTTCCCGGTCGAATGGGGCATAAAGAAGGACAGATATATCTTGCTTCCCCATACACAGCAGCTGCATCAGCTTTGACAGGTTATGTCACTGATCCGAGGGAGTTTTTGCATTAGGAAAAACATTCTTAAAGACACAAACTCATCCATATATGGGACAAGCTTTGCAATTTTCCTCTACATGCGAGCAGAATGTAGCAGCACATTATATATGGTGGGATGCAATCAAATTTAGATTTGTTGCAACTGTGGCAGATGATCATATATTTGATAAATCCAACATTATTGATACTATTGGTTCTGTTGTTTGACTTTATTTATCCCATGTGTTTTGACTTTTGATTGTTCAATTTAAGCAGTTCTTCGGTTTATCTTTGGTAATAAAATCACATTAATTTCTCAAAGCAAAATTAAACAAATAGCATTAACACCACATTAAGTTTTTTTTTTTGGCCACACATAGAACACACAAGTTAAATAAGGCAATTTGGGGATTTGCTTCCTTCTTCAACCCATCAAATCAGGGGAAAAAACGGGTCTCCTCCATGGATGAAAAAAAGGGGAAGAAAGTGAGAGCTTGTGAAGATGGCAGCAAAGGAAAAGAAGCGAAAATGTTGTTGACACTGACAGACCTCCCAACTGGTATGATCATGGAGATACTCTCATGGCTTCCTTTGAAATCCCTTTCCAAGTGCAGGTGCGTTTGCAAAACTTGGTTACAAATAATCTCGAATCCTCACTTTGCAAAATTTCACCTTTCACGATCACCTACTAGCATATTGATCCATAATGAATACCCCAAAAGAGAATCTGGGTATTTACGCTTGTACCAGGTTGTACAAGCTCTTGATAGTGGTTTCATTCAGATTGAGGAAACCATTTTTTCACCTGGATTAAACCTACCCGACTCTTCATTCAATCTTGTCAATGATTGCAATTCTTGCAATGGGTTGGTTTTGTTATGTGGAACTGAGAGGAAATTACTTTATGTTTGCAATCCAGTGTTAGGTGAGTTCATCACCATTAAGGTGCCTGAAGAGGACAACAGAAATAGTAAAGCCTTCTGTTTTGGTTTTAGTGTTAAAACCAACCAATACAAAGTGTTACAAACTTTTGATGTTAATGGAGAGGGCCCAAAAGCTGAAGTCTATACTGTTGGGGCAGGATCATGGAGAAGTTTGGGAAATACCCCTTTTAGTATTGGTTGCACTGGCTTTAATACATTTTTACATGGAACTTGTCACTGGGTTGACTACTCTAATGAACAAAAAATTGCTTGTTTTGACTTTGAGAGGGACTTGTTTCGGGAAGTTCCATCTCCACCTCAATATAAACCTGAGCTAGGTGACTCTTTGATGTTGGGGGTAATAGAAGATTCTTTGTGTGCTTCTTGTTACCGTGATGATGATTCTTTTCAATTTGATATATGGGTCATGAAGGATTATGGTGTCAAGGAATCATGGACTACGCAGTTTCGCATTAAAGATGTATCCTTACATGACAGCCATTTTCAACACTCCGATCCACTGATGCTGCTCTTCAAGAAACACTGCTATCCACTGATGCTCTTGAAGAATGGGAGAATGCTATTGTCATACAACGACAAGGAGGTCGTTTGTTACAATCTGAAAAGGAAGAGATTCACGAAGACTGATATTTATGCTAAAAAAGATTACTTCTTCTTAGTGGCATACACCCCATGTTTTGTTTCACTGAAGGATGTTGCAAAAGGAGAACAAATCTCAAGATAATCAACTAATCATACTACATATGTATATAGTTATTAGCTGCATTAGTATATTCTATTTCAGTCTTGTTGTTTGTTTGTGTACATTTTGATTCCTGCATCATACTTTAAAAGCTTGTTTCACTTCTCTACCTTAAAGTTATTTATCTTGAGTTGTATTTGGAATTGATATGTGTCCTACAACTAGCTAAGTCATAGGTATGTTTATTGGTTTTACATATTATGTCTTCTTCTAAGAAGCAAATGATTTTGTACATATTCACTGCCAAAGATTTTGAATGGTTTAAGAATTCTTTCATAGTTTGGTGCAGTTACCATGAATGTTTGTTAGTTTAGGGACTACATTCTCAGTTTGAGATTTCCCTCGATGAAGAGCTTGACACAGGGTTGAATTGGTAGTCATTCAATCTTAAGATTTTTCCTTACCAAAGTTGTTCATGAGATGGATATTGGCATGACATTTAAAATATATTCATTAGATGATGAATAGTCTAAACTATGACAAAAAGTTTTGTAGCTGCTTCAACATATATCTTCAAAATCTGTTTGTTTCGTGTCTTTTTCTTGCTCATTTCATTTCCTTCTTGAATCTCTAATCTTTCATAACATGTTTGTTGTTGCTTGCAAATTGATGACTATGGAACAACAACCAGGGGGAGGTGAACCTATAGATTAGCAATGGCAGCGGTGTGTAGTGAATTCCAAGTGGCAGTTTCGTAAAATAAAGACAGCAATTCTTTTGCAAAGTTCCAACTTCTGGGAAGGATTCTCTTCCTCCATTGAGTTTATGAAGGTTTTTGACTTTTCTGTAAAAGGGAGTAACTCAGTTGCTCTGAAAACCAAAGTGTTGTTGAAGCTACATACAATACATAGTCATTTTGATGTTAATGGAAACTTTGGCTATTGGAATTGCTTATGATGGATATGTATTTAGTAGGAATTCAAAGATAATTATCCAACATTATATAATGTATAGTCATTGAAAGTGTCTGATCAACACTCAATTGAACATAATTGTGAAACTATATTTTCTGTTATTTCAGACAATGAACAACTTCCTAGGATTGAGGTGGGAGCCTACATAAAATTAAGCTCCAAAAAAATTGGGCCTTGATGGGTGTGAATCCAAAAACAGAAGTCCAATTTACAGTAAGGTGAAATTTTGGGCAAATTGTACGGCCCAATAGTTTTTTTTTTTTTTCCTTTTCTTTTTCAGGCCAAAAACATGGAACAGGAGGAGTTAAATAAAGGCAATTTTGGGGGAAAATAGCATAGAACATGCTTCCTTTTCTTCAATCCATCAAAATTCAAAAGAGGGAAAAATTAGCGTGTGCCTCCATGGATAGAAAAAGGGTGAAGAAAATGAGAGCTCGTGAAGATGGCAGCAAGGGAAAAGAAGCGAAAATGCTGTTGATGGACCTCCCAACTGGTATGATGATGGAGATACTGTCATGGCTTCCTTTGAAATCCTTTTTCAAGTGCAGGTGCGTTTGCAAAACTTGGTTACAAATTTTGTCGAATCCTCATTTTGCAAAACTTCACCTTTCACGATCACCAAGTAGCATCTTAATCCATAATGAAGTACCCAAAAGAGAAGCTAGATATTTACGCTTGTACCAGATAGTACAGGCTCTAGATAGTGGTTTCATTCAGATTGAGGAGACAATATTTAGTCCTAGATTAAACCTACCCGACTCTTCATTCAATCTTGTTAATTCTTGCAATGGGTTAGTTTTGTTATCTGGAACTGAGAGGAAATTAGTTTATGTTTGCAATCCAGTTTTAGGTGAGTTCATCACCATTAAGGTGCCCGAAGAGGACAACAGAAATAGTAAAGCCTTTTGTTTTGGGTTCAGTGTTACAACCAATCAGTACAAAGTGGTACAAACTTTTTATGTTAATGGAGAAGGGCCAAAAGCTGAAGTCTACACTCTTGGGACAGGATCATGGAAGAGTCTGGGAAATGCCCCTTTTAGTATTAGTCTTGGTTGCACTCGCTTTAATACATTTTTACATGGGGCTTGTCACTGGGTTCGGTACTCTGAACAGAGAATTGTTTGTTTTGACTTTGAGAAAGAAATGTTTCGAGAAGTTCCATCTCCACCTCAATACAAACATGAACCAAATGATTGCTTAGAGTTGGGGGTAATCGAAGATTCTTTATGTGCTTGTTGTTACCGTGATGATGACTCTTATCGATTTGATATATGGGTCATGAAGGATTATGGTGTTAAGGAATCCTGGACAACACAGTTTCGCATTAAACATACATTCTTGTCTGACAGCCATTGTGATTACTACTATCCTCTCATACTATTGAAGAATGGGAGAATGCTAATGTCATACAATGACGGGGAGGTTGTTTGTTACAATCTGAAAAAGAAGAGATTCACACAGACTGATATTTATGCTAAAAAAGATCACTTTTTCATAGTGGCATACACCCCATGTTTTGTTTCACTGAAGGATGTTGCAAAAGGAGAACAAATCTCAAGGTAATCAACTAATCATACTATATGTATATGGTTATAAGCTGAATTAGTATATTCTATTTCAGTCTTATTGTTTGTTTGTGTACGTTTTGATTCTGCATCACACTTTAAAAGCTTGCTTCACTTCTCTAATCTCTACCTTAAAGTTATTTTTCTTGAGCTTGTATTTGCAATTAATATGTGTCGTACAACCGGCTAAGCCATAGGTATATTTATTGGTTTTACATATTATGTCTTCTTCTAAGAAGCGAATGATTTGATACATATTCACCGCGGAAAATTTTGAATGGTTTAAGAATTCTTTCATAATTTGATACAGCTACCATGAATGTTTGTTAGTTTAGGGACTACATTCTCAATTCAGCTTTCCCTCAATGAAGAGTTTGACACACGGTTGAATTTGTAGATGTATAGTCTAAACTATGACATGAGATGGTTATTGGCATGACGTTTAAAATATGTTCATTAAATGTATAGTCTAAACTATGACAAAAAGTTTTGCAGCTGCTCAAGGATTTACTTTGAAAATCTGTTTGTTTCCTATCTTTTCTTTGTCCATTACCTTTTCCTTCTGGAATTGATGACAAGGATCTTCTCTGAATTCATAAAATTAACATGTTTGTTGTTGTTTGCAAATTGATGACTATGGAACGACAACCAGGGGAGTTGAACCTATCAATTAGCTATGGCAGCTGGTTTAGTGAATTCGAAGTGGCAGTTTCGTACAACAAAGATAGCAATTCTTTTACCAAGTTCCAACTTTTGGGAAGGATTCTCTTCCTCCATTAAGTTTATGAAGGTCTTTGAGGTTTTATACTTCTCCGTAAAAGGCAGTAACTCAGTAGCTCTGAAGACCAAAATGTTGCTGAAGCTATGTACATTGTGCTTTTGATGTTAATGGAAACTTCAGCCATTGGAATTGCTTATGATGGATATGTATTTAGTCCTTAGTAGGAAATGCTAGGAATGTGTTCGTATATCATCAAGCCTTTAAATTATTCTCAATGACTTCTATTTTTACCTTTCTTCCCCCTCCCTAAATATATTTCCATGTTAGTTTATAGCTATACCTTACCAACTTGTCTCAATTTCATATTAATCGAAACTCAAATATGGGGGTCAATTAAAGTATGTAGAAGAAAGCTCAGGGATTTATGGGTACTAAAATGATGCAGGTCATAATTTTTTTATTCGTCAGGGTTAAAACTTAAAGCTCTCCTAGCAAATAGGTAATTCAATATTGAATTTAGGAACAAATTACAAGGCCTTCAATTATCAATAATATATGAACCGTACGGTACAAGCAGCGGAAACGAATTCAAAGATAATTATCTTGCAGATCAGCACATCACTCTGACAAAATGGGCAAATTTGCTTTTCACCAAAAAATGGTACAAATCACACCAACCCAACAGGTCATTGAGCATCATGAATGTCTCATCAAAAGATGATAAGCAAGACCATGCGGATGCAGCAAAAGACAGGAAGTTGCAAATGTAACTCATTTCATAGCAGCACTTAGAGGACAGAGACAACAAAATCGACAAGGTAGAAGATGAAACTCATTTCATTATGCTACATATAAACAGCGGCATTTAACTACAACAGCAAAGCAGGGAGAGATATCAAATTGTTGAGCTTAAGATTCAACTGAGTAGGGGTAATATGAGAAGGAAAATCCTCAATTCAAACAGACACAAGGTACATATAATTCACCAAAACGTCCAATGAATCCTCTGCGTTTTATAGTTGCCTCCAGCAGCAACATCCACCTTTTGTTTATACAGCTTTAACAACTCTCGCGCTTCGTCTTCGAATCGGTAAACAAACCTATTAAGGAAATACTGTTCTGATTGGCTAAACAATGAACACAATGTGAATTTGATACCTAAACCATTTGATATCAAATCCTGAACAAACAAACTCCTTGGAACAATATTTCTTTCCAAGCTCTGTCGAAAAACACTCCCTTGCTTGGCAATGGCCGAAGGCTGAATCCCCATTGTGTTGACAAGAAACTCCATTGTTTTCGCAATCTTGTCCTCGGATGCAGCCATAACACATGGATACTTGAGAAAAGCTTCCCAAATCTGTTCCTCAGACAAACCCCATTTCTTATAAACATCAAACTTACTTTCCCAGTTTGATTTGCTGTTCTGTCTCACCACAGTAACAGCATAAAGAAATTTCAAATCCAGAGGGTTGAACCCCCTTTCCTTAACCAAATTCACAATCTCCTTAAAATAATCAGAATTAGTCAAGAATGTATTAGGGTGAAAATGAAATACATTTATAATATTTGATTCGGGTACTCCATTTTCCAGCAGAATATTGAAATTTGGTATCACATAACAATTAAGATCAAAGCAGATAATGAAAGAACAGCGTTGTAAAACTTTAACAGCCTTGTCATCTGATTGAACCAGATTACTGAGGAGATTGAAGCAAGGGATAAGTTGTTTGTCTAAGCTTCTTCTTAAAGCAGATGGGAATTTAGTGAAGTATTTGGCTAGGTCAGGGCTTGAAAAGCCTCTGGAGAGAAAGAATTCCCACTTGGGGGAAAGGTTCTCAACCGTATGTGCAAAAATTTGTGGGCACTTGGTGACTAGGGTTTTAATTTGGGATTTAGAGAAACCCTTGTCTTCAAAAAATGAAATTACAGAGTCGGGTTTCTCTGGGGTCTTCAAAAGGACATGTTTAGAAAGCTTCAAAGCAGATGCTTGGGAGAACCCAAATCTGTTTATGAGGTAAGAAGCTGTAAAAGACTGAGAATGGGATTGGGAAGAAGTTTCGAAGAATCTAAGAGCAATTGAAAGTCTAGAAATTGATGGGTCATTGTAAAAAAGTAAGTAACTTGGAGAGGCTCTGATAATTCTCCTACCATGGATAACATTCCTAAGAAGAAAACCAAACATGGGAACCGAACCTGAAGACGTTCACTTCGCTCGCCTGCTGTCTGATGAGAATGAAAATCTATCACCCGAAAACGACCAAATTTTGAGTTGCAGCAGTTCCAGGCTGCGGAAAGATGAAAAAAGAAAGAGCCTTTTAAAGGGCATTCCGCATTCGTTTTGTTTACAGTCCAGCCCAATTCTTAATTCATTTTCATTGTCTTATTTTCGGCCCAAGTTCATTGATTAACAAGACTCTGACTGGTCAAGCTGAATTCAATATGAATTTAGGAACAAATTACAAAGACTTCAATTTGTGATGGTTTTTTTGGCCAAATTACATGAACCGTACGGTACAAGCAGCAGAAACGAATTCAAAGATAATTATCCACCATTGTATAATTTCTATTCATTGAAATGTCTGAACAACACTCAATTGAACATGATTATGAAACTATCTTTTCTGTTTGTTGCAGACAATGAAGAGCTTCCTAGGATTGAGGTGGGAGCCAAAGATATATTTGGTGAGATGATTGATATTGCTTGAAACCCTTTCCAGCTGTTGGGGTTCCATTGCTATTATGTCTGTTCTGCATGAGGCTAAAAACTCAAGCTCTGTGACAAAAAGAGAAAAAAATGTGTCTTGGATGGTAATTGGTGGGTCTTAAAATTTTTAACTTTCATTGCTAAGTTGAGAAGAAAAAAGGGTTGCAAAAAAGCATGGAAAAGAAGACTATCTTCAAGGTGAAAGATCTTCATAAATACAAGAAACTTTGCTTTATTTGGGCTATACTTTTTGCAAGAGAGAAATAGCACCAACAATTGATTGGTTTAATTGATCCGGTATTTATTCCATTTAAACAAGATCTTGGTTATGGGAATCTTGTAAATGAAAAAAGCTATTGTTAGGAGAGTTTTACTTTATAATAGACCGACCTGATTCAAACAAGATTAATCGTAAACGGTTAAATGGATACAGATACAGATACCTGTAATTGGAGAATTTGAGAAGAAAGAAGCTGGATAGAGCTAAAGCAATGAGAGCCATAGTAGAAAACAGTTGTATTCTCAATCAATTAAAAGAAAGTCATTATGCTAAAAATGGGACACCACTATCATGAATCAATGGCTAGTAGTAATCTGCAGTCAAAATCAAAATGATTGCATAATCTTGAGCACCAAGTTTATGTCCCATTTTTATCAGCAGTATCTTATAGCTCTCATTAGCTCTCAGATTTCATTTGATTGGATCAAGCACCATAAGAAAAAACAGCTTTTCTTTCTTTCTTTTTTCTTTTTACCATGGTGCAACTTGATCAAAATGATTCAATTAATTGGATTATTATGTGGCAATAACAAAAGACTCATAAATTGAGATTAATATGAAAAAATGAACAAAACATAGCCATGCCAAATAGAAACAGAAGACAACTGAGAATCACACAAACATTTCTTCTATCATAAAAAGTAAAACTGAGCTGCTTTGGTTGGCAGCAAAACTCAAAAACACTCTAAGATTGTGAAGTACTCCCATATTTACAGTATGACAAAAACAGCATTCAGTCAAGGTTGCAGGACTGTATTGATGGCACTATATAAGAACTAAAATATTGAATATGACCTAACAAAAAAAAAACCGAAAAAAGCAGCAAAAAAAAACCAACCATATGATCAACTCTAACAAGCAGTGAGAAACCAATCTTTGGCAAAATGCTTTCAACTCATCAACTTTCTCTAAATTTCCTTTAGCTTTGTGTGTTTCAAACTGTGGGGATTTTCTTTTCATGTTTCTGGAATTTAAATGACGGATCCGCAATGACGCTATATTGGCTTGCTTCTATTCCTTTCATGAACTCTTGGAGCTGCAATAGATGAATAACAGGATTTTAGTATCCAAAGTGAAGCAAAAAGAAGTGAAAAACCAAATAATGAATTGGATTTTGTTCTTGTTCTGCATACCAAGTCCATTAGCTTCAGAAGTCCTCATGATTCGGAGCCTTCTTACAGAACTGAGAAACATCCTGAAACACGACAAGGAACGAAAAGCATATTATAAGTATCGAAATCAAATCGAAGTACTTTCATTTCTTTTCTTTTCTTCTTTTTTGTTTCTTGGGCTGCTATTGCTTTCAAATCAAACTTCCCATTTCATGTCCCCATTCAGACCAATTACAATTAGCAAAAGATAACAGCATACCTCCATGGAACATCACCCACTAGCATCCAGTCTCCCTCTTTGTCTTCATAAGTCAGAACAAATTCAGATGATCCATCCAAAAGCTTAGAGGGTTTTGTTACTTGTTCCTTCTCAGCACCTACAAAAGGTTTTTTTTGTTAGAACAGAATCCTTCATCTGATGAAATGAAAAATGTTTCTTAAAAACAGAACATAGAGAGGTAACTTACCAATTGAGTTAATGGTTGGAACAGATCTGAGAAACATGTCTTCCAGTGCTTGAGCCAAACTCTCATAACAAGTATGAGCATTCAAATCCACCTTCCTTCCTATTGGGATTCCATCCATATTCACCTTAACAAAACCAAGATGCCCTTTTTCATTAACAGCAGAATTGATTTGTTTACCATTATTAGGTTTCTTTTTGGAATTAGCATCCTTGGATTTTTCCTTTTCCCCTATTCCCTTTTCCTCCTCAGCTCTTGGAGCCTTTGCTTGGTTAACCAAGCTGTTCATCCTGTAAGCCCTTATGGGTGGCCATCCCACAACTTGACTGTTTCCAAAAAAAAAAACAATATAGATCATTAAATAATCTAACTAATTAAAGGAAACTTATGAAATTAGTATACAATAGAGATCACTAACTAAACCCCTTAACTATGAAATGCTCAAAAACCATTGATCAAACAGCAATGTTTCATTTATTTTCCTTTGTCAATTAAAGCCTTTTCCTTTTCAATTAATTCCTTAAAAAAAAACTTGAAGCAAACAACACAAAAAGCAATGAAATGAACTTCATGGTTAGTTATGCCACCAGACATTTAGAATGGAACCAAATACTAACTAAAATTGCCTAGTCATGACAAAAACCAGTGACAGAATTGAAGAATTTTCATATTTGTGATAGCATGCAACCAACCATAGAACTAAGCAATGATATTATTAATAAGAGAGAAGAAAAAACAAGACAAGAGTGAATAAAAAAACCAAACCTGACAGCAGTAGGAGATCCACCTTCATGGGAAACAGACTCAGCAGCAGCTCTCTTGGTCCCAGAAACAGCAACAGAAGGAGGACCACCATTATTATTATTAGCTCTATGATGAGAAACAACTGAAGGGAAGTCTTTTGCAGTCAAGATTCTGCCACACTCACCCCATGAAGAAGAAGAACCACCCGCCTTGGCCTTCCCGAAACCACAGCCACTTCCACCAAGGCTCAGCCCAAGGCCAAGCTCCAGCTCACTCTCAGCTGGATATGAATTTGCCTCAGAAACAACCTCCACTTTTGAAACTGCTGACTCATTTGTAGAAACCCCAGAAGAACCCCCACCACCACCGCTGCAACCACCACCACCACCCCCACCACCACCACCACCAAGTAAAACCAAGCCACCTTCCATCACAAACAAGCAAGAGAAATTAAGAAAGGTGAAGACTTTGGCACAGGTGAATGAAAAGAAATAAGAAATCGTTTTGAGAGGGAATCACAAAGGAAAAATTAGAAGAAGGCTTGTTTTTTGGGAACAAAGGAAAGGAATGAAAGAGAGAGACTGAAGTATAGGACAGGGAAAAGGAGGGAAGAAGAAGAAGGTAGGTTGGGGGAAGGTGGTGGAGGGAGTGATTATAATGGGACCCATATGTCTGCTAGTGCGCTTAGCACTCTTACTCACCACCCTCTTTTAGTCTTTACTCCAAAAAAAATAAAATAAAATCTTTTTTCCTTGACATGATCATGTCTCTTTAGAATCTGGTTTTTCTTCTGTTGGTTGGGAAAAAAAAATATTTAGAAAATCTATGAAATCCCCAAAAAAGGAAAAACAAGCTGTGCAGTTTTGCAGATTACAGGCAACCATAAGTGAAGGAAGTCTTCCTCTCCAAGTCATGGGTTGTGAATTTGATTTTACTCTCCTTTTGCCATTTTTGTCAAAGCATATGCTGCAAATTGTATACATGTCTCACTGTTCTTGACCATATTGCTTTGCTTAATGATGTTATTAATTGTTAAAACATATACTAAAGTGGTTGAATTTTCAAGAACAAAACTAAAATGCAAAATAATTCCAACAAGATGTTGCCATGATGCCGTCCAGATCATGAAAAATATGTGTAATGTAATATTTTTCTTCTATTTAGCTAAAAATTTGACTGTTTTGATTATACTTATCTTAATCTACTTGTATGAAATTACGTTTATGGACAATGAGTCAATTACCTTTTGATGGGGTTCCATAGCAAAAGGGGGTTACTTTTCAATTTTCATCACTTGGTCTTTGCTTAATAAAAGAGCTTTTTCTTTTTCTAAACAAAGCTCTCAAGTTAAATAGTAAATTGTTGATCATGCTTTGAGACCTAAAAAATACAACAAGATGATTAATGTAGGGAAAAATGGGTTTAACATAAGGATTAAGGATGATATATACTCAATTACACAAATTTACAGCACAAAAAGAGAATTGCCTAATTAATCATTTTAATTAAGAAAAAGAAAAAAATTAACAATTCTCTAATGATAATTATGATACTCAATTAAAGTAATAAGAATAAGAAAGGGCTTTAATTAATTAAAAGCTTAGGTGTCTCTTATTAGCTTTAGAATAGAAAAAAAAGCATAGGGTTAAAGTCTTAAAGGTTGAGTACTCTTTTTACAAGGGCAAAAAAGCATTATTCTAATCTTAAAACTTCTTTCTTTTCTTCCCCTAATGTGCTGTCTACTATTTCAAGGACAAACGGCACAAAACCTTGTTTTAGAAAGTTGAGACCTAAAGAGATTATGCAATTCCAAGTGGGGAGGTGGGGTTGCCTCTCCAAAATAACCAAAAAAAGTTGAAATTAAAATACTTAATTAAGCTTAACTATATATATATATATCCAACATATATATTAATTAAATTAAACCCATATTTATTTTCTTTTATCATTACAATTTTTTTTTAAAAAAAGCTCATAATTGGACCACAGCTATAAATATATAATTTTGCTTTGCTAAGGTTGGTCTAATCAATCGATTGTTTAGGAAATAAAGGATATCATAAAGCATGGAAAAGAAAGAACTTTTTAAAGGAGGGGAAAAAAGAAATTAAAGTTCCATATTTTTTTCCTTATTTGCTTCAAAAATATGGAACCCTTGACCACTAACTGTAAACAATGTTTGTTCTTACAAAAGCCATATGAATGGAACTCTTCATAGCTGAAAAAAAAGAGTCCTAAAACTTTTTTTTTTCTTTTTAGGTTGTGGAATTGGAACTAGAGAGTAGAGACCATAATGTTGTGTTTTTCAATCTTTGGGGGTCACCTTTATTTAATTAGTATTATTATATTAATTATCACAAAAACTTTTATTTATTTATTTATTTAATTTTTAAAGAATTAAAGATCAATATAGGGTGACATAGGTTACAAATGGGTTCCCATGACAACAATTCCAATAGACTTTTGTGGAATTTGTTTACACTACAGAATACAGATGAAGTGGTACCAAAAAAAAAAGAATACAGATGAAGGAAAAAATAGAAATTCTCCAATTTATGTTTATCTTGCAAAAATAGAAAAGAAATTCTCCAATTTAACGTGATTGATCCTAAACAAGATAGTGGGTAAAAAGGTAAAAATAAAAATATTGAACATATAAATTAG
>AWUE01015848.1:0-47623 GCA_001974825.2 Corchorus olitorius | reverse complement strand
GTAATATATTGGTAAAAAAAAAGAGTTGAGGTGGGAATTGGGGAAAATTATGGTGAGGTAAAAAAAATAAAAAATAAAAAAAATAAAAAAATAAAAAAGAAAGAAAGAAAGAAGGAGTCTTTAATTTTTTAGCGTACACGTATATTAAGGATCCAAAGAAGAGGGGTCGGAAGTAGAGTTGAAACTGAAACTGGAACTGGGATGTGTTAAGGGACAAACCGACAAGGGCACGTGCCTCCACTCGCTGTCCGAACGCCACATCAGCCGACAAGGTACGCGGCTCACCGGACTACCCTAACCTCTCTTTTGCCTGAGCTTTTTTAGTCCGAGACAGCTTGGCACTTTTTCCTGACTTCATTAACAATTTCCATCCTCTTTTCCCCACGCGCTCCTTAATATATTATTTTCCCCGATTTTCTTAAAGGTTGATTTTTTTTGCCAGAAAAAGGTTATTAATTAAGGACCCCCAAATAAGTAATTCAATATTTTATAGGAAAAATCATAACAAGCTTGATGATCACCTTAAATAAGTTGATGAGTTTAAAAATTAGGAATACAAAAGAAAAGTTATTAATAGAGATTTTCCATTTAAAGTCCAATACAATGAGACTCGATATTATCCAAATTCTAATATGACTATTGTTGATGCATAAAAGGTTTAGTTCAACTGGTTGAGGAAGACTTTGCTTGAACCTCAACTTGGCTTCTCCTTCTTAGTTGGAGAGTGCAGATCAATGTTTTAAAACTGGCCCAGACGATGAACCGGTGAGGGGTTCGGGTCCCGATTTGACTGGACCAAATGCATGTGTTTTTTATTTACAAATATTAGTTATTTATAAGATAAATACTATTAAATATAGTAAAAATACAATACAAAAATTAATTTGGTGCAGTGACAAAGGTCTATAGAGGTGATGAGTTCAAAACTCACCATCAACAAACATTTTCGAATATTTTTTCAACATCAAATCCGGTCAACCGTCGGTCAATTCGGGTGTTGATCGAATTTTGACCGGATCAATTTTCTCCGAGTTACCCCCTTCTCCGGATCGGATAGGTCATCAGGTCCTGGTTGAACCGGTCCAATCCGGTTTTGAAAACACTGGTGTAGATTTGCAAGATCGAATAATGAGCTAAGAGAGTGGCAAGGCTTCAGCTCTATGATGATTGATGGCATTTTGCTGCTCAAGTTAGATTCCCAACCATGAGTTTTGGAGAATAAGAGGAAAGAAAGGAAATATGGTTCAACATATTCAAGTGAGTGTGTATTATGTTTTGAAGAGAGAAGATTACCACTTGCATACTCGTGTTTGTATGATATGATTAACTTATCACGTGTGAATGATCACATCAATTATTCGTATTGTGACGTAAATATGTGGATTCTAAAGTAATGCAATATATATGTTTGGTTGAAACGAGACATTTAATTAGCTACAACTGTTTTATGCTCAACAAATATCAAATTGATGGTTAGTAACAAAAAATAGTAGTATTAGTATTTATTAGCACTCTAATTTTGTGTTTTATTATAGGAAAGAAAATAGGAGTATTATTCCTATGCGGTGAGTGTCCGACGGATTAATAAGCGCGTGTGATGCAACAGGTTATATAACACTTCAAAGTTCAAAGTCATTCGCCTTCTTCCTTGAACATACATTAAAGAGGGCACTAGTACGGAACCGGTGGGGCTCTTTTGTATTTTTTTTTTTTGAAAGGAAAAGCAAAGAGCCCACAAATGGGAAAAGAGGCTGAATATTCTCATTTCGAGACCACACCTGACTTAAAAAACCCTTCAATTTTTACAACATTTTTTATGGAGTTTTAAGAATTAATTAAAAGGTTTTTTCTTGGTTGTTGTCAACTGTGAAGTTTGTTGCCGTTAACTCCCCATTTTTTCTGGCTTTTGGTAGGGCTACCATATCAACAAACTTATCATTTCTCAACACCTCCATAATTAGAGCTTTTCTTTTTAATGTTTATTTGGTTTTTAAGTAATCATAAAATTTGTTAATGGGAGTTGGCATAAGTGGTTAAGGTTCGAATTTTTCCGTGCACCCTATCTCGGTTCGAATTCCACTGACCGTAGTCTCCTATTTGGTAGGTGATTTGTAAATTCCGAAAAGTCCGCAGGTGAAAGTCCAATGGATTCGTAAATCCCAAATTGTCCGTAGGTGAAAGTCCAATGGATTCGTAAATCCCAAATTGGATCGACAGCTTGCCCTGGCCTTGAAGATGGGGTAACCACCCCTGTTTCTAAACTTTTTTTTCAACGAAAAAAAGTAATGATAAAATTTAATTAATTGAATTAATAATATAGGGACGCCAAAACTTGTCCTACTCTTTAATGAAATCATAACATACATACTTTTTTCTTTGTTAAATTTTAAAGAAGTTCAATTTGATGGATATTTAGTTAGGGAAGTGATTCCTTGTGCTGCAACCGAAAGCTTTGAACTAAAAAAAAAAGTCTTTATCAGGGAAAGGAATCCAAATAAAGCATAAGCTTTTTCTTGGAGATGCAACATGTTTTATTTGATGTATACTATAAGGAAAAAATAAATCAAATATATTCAAAGTCACCAATAATAAAAAGACAGACAAAGTTATGTATTATGTGCTAAAGGTAAAGGTTAACTTGCAATTCAGAAACATGACAGCTTGTTCCAAAATATATAAATCAGTCTAATCTTATGAGTGTTGTTGATTAATAACATTTAGCAAAACTTGTAGGTGATGCAAAGGAAAATTTTCTTTTATTTTCTCCATTTACATGGTGAGGGAGGGAAAAGCTCGAAACTAAACCTTAACATTTTACGAACTCCCTACCGATATTTTTTTTTTTAAATGAAAAGGGCAGCAATTGAGATTAAATTAAGAAAAAAATTAAAATGTGTCTAGGGAGCGAAATTCCCATGTATTCCGCAATAATGATATCGTACATAAAATCAGGAGTCTATCAAAGATAACAAAATGTCCATTCTTTGAAACAGAAAGCTCCCTTCCATAATTTGCCATGGTATCAGCGGCTCTATTAATCTCACTATATGAGTGCTTGAGCTTGAAGTTCAAAAAATCTCGTCTCAGTGACTTGCAGTCATCAATTAAGTTCCTGAGAGGGTGAGAATTAGAATCAGCCGAATTAAGCAAGTGAATAATAACCTGTGCATCCACATTAACAAGGAGATTTTGCTTACACCCCAAGTTCAAAGCAAGTTTCAGGCCATCTCTCAAACCACAAAGTTCAACCATGCTACCAATACTTGTTAGGTTGAATATGGGAAGAGCTTATTTATTTAATGTGATAATGAGGCACTTATTAAATAAAGTCCCGTCTTTATGTGAAGGACTTCCCTTTAATTAGAGTTTGTTGCGGTTGAATTCCAAATTAATCGAAACTCGATATGACTGTATATCAAATAATGAGAGAGGTCATACGAAAAACAGCTCCTTGAGTCATGTTGGACTACAAAAATGTTTTTTTCCACATGGCTTGTTGTTGCCTTGCATGACAGATTCTGATAGAAAAATATATGGAAATGATGTGAAAGAAAGATAATTCGATCCCCCTATCCTACTTGATCGAATTCAGTTTAACAAAGCCATAAGGATTATGCTTTGAGAGAATAGAATAGACCAAAGTATTTCACATGATAAAAGAGAAGAACTATGAATATAAAATAGGAAACTAAATTAAGTTCAGATAGGCATCATTTTAGGCATAAGATGCATGGGAAGACTTTAGGAAAAAAGGTGATAAGATTCACAGCATAGATCAAATAACTGAATATGTGATAAACTTATCTTCAAAACTATTCTCCTTTTTATACTACTATATAATATAATTTTTGGAGTAATATCAAATGAAAAGTAAATCACTTTAAGATATGCAGACAAGAATTAAAATAGAGGCTTATATAATATTGGCAATATTAAGATTGAATTTATTTATTTAACATTATCTACATAGCCATCCCCAAGTTTTTGAAGAAGGTGGTGGGGTCTTGAGTCTTGACATTGAAAGCCCAAGAATATTTGGATAGATTAGAAACATATAAACAATAAGAAGATTAGGATAATTTTAGCAGAAAAAAATTGGTTTTGTCTTTTTATTTATAAAATAAAATTTTTGTTTGTCATTCATGAGCCTAATGGAAAAAAAATGACCCTTTGTTCCATTATGAGTGCTGATTTTGACTCTTGAAGCTAAGTGCTTATAACAAAGTCAGAACAAATTTCAAAAGCTAATTAAGACAAATTAAATTTGTCAAAGATGCAATTTCTAACATCATCATTTAATTTCTGAATTCTGTATATTTGGTGCTTTAACAATAATATGATCATTTGGTTGAAATTAAAGTACTAGCTATGCTTTACATAGGGTACTGTAAATTACCTTGATTTAATTTTATCTACTGATTTCCTGATTTGCAGCTTAATTTAACTGCAGTACCTAAAGATAAATGGGCAATATCGGAATGAACATATATATGGATCTATATCCAATTGTTCAATTATTTACAACAAATCAAAACTAAAAAAGCTTTGATTAGGTCATCGGGCATTTGGCCTGGTAGTAGAGTGTTGGACTCTTAATTCCAGTATACCTGGACCATGAGGTCTTGGGTTCTACTCTCACGAAATATGAGTTTTCTTTGTAATTTTCTACTCTCATGGAATGTAAGTTTTCTTTGTAAATAGGGAAGCCAATGTATTAGCACATTCTCTCTCTAAAAAAAAGAGCTGGATAATCGTAGGGAAGCCAATGTATTAGCACATTCTCTCTCTAAAAAAAAGAGCTGGATAATCGTGTGGTGCGGGACTATTCCTCCCGGTGTTTGTAATCTCTGATTATTGATTAATGAAAGTAATTATTCTAAAAAAAAAGCTTTGATTAGATGGAAGCTTTTTCAAGGGGTAAATTCTATCCATGATCACTAGGCTTTTACACTATTTTCACCTTGGTCCCAAACTTTTCAATTGTTCCATTTGAACCTCATAAAGTGATTTCATTTGGTTTTTATCTCACATTTTCTTCCATTAATAATTGAATTTTTGTATATATATGTGGATGTTGAGAATCAACTTTTTTTTTGAAAGAAGGAAAATCAAATTAAATGTATGGAACTATTACAAGGTTATTGATCGAAATAGAACTAGAATAAAAAGGTTTACCCTTAATTAAAATTATATATTATACATCCAAATTAATAACAACAAGATATGAACTCTTATGATCATATATGGAGAGTTCTGAAAAATCATAAACATTAGTGTATACACAGAAGTTTCATTAAAAGAAGGTACTCTAAACTCTAGTCTATCAATCATCAATCAACAATGAAGAAAAATTTTAGTATTGACTTCATTAAAAAGAATAAAAGCATTCTACAAGAAAAAAAAAATTCTAGCCCCCCAAAACACATAATAATATTTTGAATTATAACAAAATAATCGCAAATTTTTTGGTTCAAGCAAACCCTCAACCATTACATTTCTCCCCAAGTATATGAATTATTGGGAATGTAATTGCATTCATAAAATACAAAATAAAATTAAAAAATACACAAAAAATGAAAAAGAAAAATGAATAGGGGGAAGAATGGCCTAACACAAATTAAATCATCACTAGGTCAATCTTCCACCTTGTTTACCACTTCCATCAATCGGTCAAATCTTGAAGTGCAATATTTTTCCAATGTCTCCCCTATATTTATCCAAATCCCCCCCAACATTTAAATACTTTGTCCCACTTTACACTATACTTTACAAATTTAATTCCCTCTTTGATTGATCTCAATTTTGTTTTTTTATTTTTCAAAGGAAACTCAAATTATCCACCGATGGAGTTCTTCGACGCACCCGGCTTCTCTTTTTTCTAGCCGCCGCCGCCCCGCTTGGCCCACAAGAAATGGAGATTTCGCACCCACAAATATTACCAAAACATGAAAACAATCCCCCATCGTCGGATGTATGTCTTCGAACATGTCTTGTCGTTGATTTAGTGTTATTGCTTGTCGGATTCCCACTGGAGACATAACTAGAAATATCACCTCTGTCATACAATGCCGGGAGTTCAGTTCTCCACCTGTCTAGCTTTGATCGAAGCCCTTCGATGCTCCCGTCTAAGCTCCACCCTTCGATCGACGACTCTTGCTCCTCCATTCTGTTATGATACCTATGAGCCACGGCCGCCGCTACTTCCGACGGTGATGGGCCGAGTTCGGAATCGGTCCACCCGTTGAATATTTTCAACCCACCCGGTGACTTGGTCGCAGTTGATGCTTTTTGCCCTTTTTTGTAAATTTTTTGACCGGTTTTCCCGGGATCCTCAATTCCGTTCACGATCGAACCTCCTCCTTTTCCTTTTTTCTGTTTCTCGAACATGTAATTTACCAAGGAACTCCCTCTCGAATTGGTTTTATAGACTTTCCCGAACCCGATATCCGATCCGTTCACCATTGATCCGCCGTTAACCATGGAACCGCCTTTAACGGAACCATTATTCCACGGCGCCAAGTCGTCTTCTTCTTTAATTGAAAAACCAACCAATGAACCACCTTTAATGGAACCATTAATTATGGACCCACCTTTCGTGGATCTCCTGGGTCCAATTTCTGACGCGACCATCGAACTCGAATCACTCTTGCTTCGCCGGAGCTCCGGTATACTCCCAGTAAGCAAAAACAGATGATTGTTGGTGTTGCTTTTGGTTGTAGTGCTGGCCGCCGCGGGATGATGATTGTTGTTGGAATTTTGAAACGGATCCTCCTCGCCCATCAAATGCCGATACCCCACCGCCGACGATCCCATTTGCATATACAACGGCATGCTCCGCATCGAACTATCCAGCAACGCCACCCCAATGTTCAAAATCCCCTGTGGCCGACCCGATTTCCTCCAAACCTGAAGCGCCACGAATCTCATCCCAAGCTGGACCTCCCGGCTTTTATTAGGCCGAGACATCGGAGGAATCAGATTCCCGACGATGGCCCGAACCGTTCCGACGTGAATGTCGCGGAACCAATGCACGGCGTAGAGTTCGATCATGACCGCCGACGTGTCACCGTGGATGAAATCATCATCGACGCGGAAAACGAATTTGTCGTTCCAGGTCGGACTGGTGTGGCCTTGGCTGTCAATTCGGGTCGAAAGCTTCCGCTCCGGGTGAACCCAAGCCACCGCGTAGGTTCGCATTTTGCGACGACATACGGGCTCCAAATCTTGAGCGGAGATCACATTGATTTCCAATAACTGGAATGGCCGCGCCAAAATGTTCATAATTACGATTAATATTAATATCAATATTAATTAAAAAAGAATTTAACTAATATTGATATTAATACTAAATTAACGTTAAAGATTCAGGGTGGCTGGCAATGTGGGCGTCGCTAATGGTGGATGGTTTCGTCGCTAATTATCAATCAACGAGGAAAAACGGAGACCCGCTCTCGTCGTCGAAACGACGAAGGGGGTAAGGAAGAGGGACTATGGAGGAGAAAATGAAGGAGGAAGAGAAAGGAATAGTAAGGGGGCATTTGGGAAAATGCCGAGATTGGGTGGGTATCACTTTGTGGTAAAAGGGAGCCAAAGCCAAAACCGTTGTTTCCTAACGTTTTCTTGGTTATTTTTTGACACCCAAAGGGCGATTGGGTGTCAAAATTTTGTTTTATTTCTTTATTAATTAGTTAGTAATAATTTTAGAACTTTAATTAGGGTAATTTTTGAGTAAATCCCATTGTTTTCTAGTTGTGGAAGCTCAATTTGTAGCCTTTGATTTGGTTTTTTCTTAAATTGCATTTTGGGCTTTTTGTTTTTCCGTCCCAAATATTTTGCCTAGTCTTTGTCGACGGTTGGAACTTGTGACCTCTTCTTAAGAAATGTCCCGTAAAGTTGTTGGTGATATAGCTAATTGAAGGAAATAGTTTAGGGAGCATTGGGCTCAAAAGTATTGAATGGGTTAAGTTTTTGGGCTATCAAATTTAAGATTGCAAATTACCAATATGACATTGGCCCAATCAATATTTTCCATTTGAGTTATAAGAAATTATTTAAGCATAACAATAGTTATTAATACTACTAATAACAAGTGATTAGTTGAGGTGTAAAGGGTTTCTTTCTACTCCCGGACGAGGACAAGAACGCAGATTTAATCTCCGAGAGCATATTTTTGTTGGAAGGGCTTGAATCGTGCGGTTCTCGACTCGAAAGGGATTAATTCGAATACTCTCGATCGAAAAAACAAGAATTTTCGGGTATGTAATCTTAAACTCAGAAAATTAATTTAGAAATCAATGATTTTATTAACTCTTTAATCCCTTATTACTTATTGTTCAAATCAAATTAACCTATACTGTAAACAAAGACGAATAAAATGACAGCTTTGTCAGTTAATACACGTGCCAATCTAATTGACCATCTGGCTGGCTCCAAGAAATTGTGATTGTCACACATTTCTATGGCAAATCTGACCCTCAAAATCACAAACCTTTTGGGGATGGCTCACCTCTGACCTCACCCTTTATTACTCATAAAAACGCTCCAATCATCTTCATTAATAGCATTTTTAAGCAATTTTCAATTTTTCATGTAGTTTTCTTTTTCTGTTCTAAGTTATGATGTCCCATACCCTTTCCTTTTTCACTTCTTAACTTGGGTTTTTCATGAAGTTTATTTAAATTAATAATTTGACCTAGATAAAGGTGGGCAGTTGGCTGTTGGCTACTTGCTTTTCTGGTTTTAGAATCACAAAAATAAACATCATGTGATTAATGGGTTAAGTCTTTACTCAAAAAGGAATCACATGCATCTTGCTTGTTATTCTTGACTTTGTTCTTGATTATGGTTTTGTTTAAGTTTAACTGATAATATTATGGTTTGTTTTTTCTTCTTACAGTATGTTTCCTAGGATCAAGGAACATGATACTTAAGTAGAACTGAAGAAACATAAGAAAAATGCAAACCCCACTTAAGATTTGCAGACATAAGCATATGGGAGTTTGTTTTATTTAATTGATTTTTTTTTGGAAGTCAAATTGAGTTTAGTTTAGTTTATTGATCTTTAATTGTTCACAGCTCATATAGGTATAGATTTTTTAATTTTATAATCTTAGGAAGGCAAAGTAGATCAGTATTTAAGGGCTGCAAGTTCAATGAAAATGCTTCAAAGAAGCTTATCAACCCCAGTTTTTGGAAATATCCCATTTCTTTCCTCTGATAGTCCAAACAAAGATCTTGATACTACTTACAGATCACTGTCTCATTCAGCTTCAGGGTTTTCTGAATTCAATAAAGAATCCAGCAGTTTTTGGGTTAGAGGCTTTCGAAGAGCTAAGTCTGATGGAAGCTTAGAAAGATTAGAACAGAGTTCTTGTGATAAATCTCAGCTTCTTGATTCCAGAAAACCAAAGAAATCTTCCCATTGGCATCATTTAAAAATGTTGCATAGCGCACCGTCTTTTTCGGTATTCCCTCAAGGGGTTGAAGATGATGGAGAAGTTGGGGAGGAGGAATTGGTGAGAACAGTTACAATTGGAGACAACATTGATGCTATTGGAAATGCAGATTTCAGCTTTATGATGAAGAAGGAGTTGAGCATGCAGTTGATTCAGGAAGAAGGAGAGGAGGGAGAAGAAAGATCATACAGATTTCAACGTTCTTACAATGAAGAAGTTGATCTTGAACCACCTAGTCCCCCCATGTATCTTGCCACAGGTCTGGGAATTGATGCCATGGCTGATGGTATTGATTTGAGTTCAATTGATCTTGATGAAAATGGTGACCCTGAACAGTTCCATAAGAGGCTGGTTGATGAGTACCCTTGTCATCCTCTTTTCCTTAGGAATTATGCTAAATTCTTACAGGTAATACTAATTTTAGCATACATTTTTCTTGTTTTTCCCAGTATGTTGAATTTGAGCTCACTATGTAAGGCATTTGAGATATGAAATGTTTGCAGCAGAAAAAAAAAATTATCTGTTTGATTTATGGGTAGCTATTCTAGTTCATTTTTTAACATAATCCAGAAATCAATAATAGGCTGTGCTTCTGCACTTTTTAGGGTGTATTTTAAATCCATGTCATGGTAGATTTGCAGCAGTTGATCATAAGTTGTCATTTTAGTTTTTACTCAATGTCTTTTCTTTGAGTCCTTCTATAGTTTAGTCTTAATTTGGCAGAAGAGGCTAGAGGAAAAGAAACCATCATTTTTCATCATCTGGTTTAAATGGCGGTACTAGCATTTCATCTCACTATGGAATTTGTATCAGAATGTATAGCATAGCTAATTCCAAAGATTTATCAAGAATAAAATAAAACATGTTTTTTAAGTATGTCTTGTGAAACATGATTCAATGTCTTCCTGCAGTCCAAAGGAGATCTTCATGGAGCAGAGGACTTCTATCATCGTGCTACATTAGCTGATCCCGAAAATGGTGAAATACTGATGCAGTATGCCAAAATAGTATGGGAGCTGCACCAGGACAAAGATATAGCCCTTAGTTACTTTGAACGCGCAGTTCAAGCTTCTCCCCAAGATAGGTTAGCACTCATCTATACTAAAACGGATACTTTAAAATAGGTTATCCAAAGTTTCAGTTGAAGTAGTTCTCGGTTCGAATAAAGTGAAAGTGTAATACACATAGCTAAATGACTGACTTTTAATGCAGAACTTGGCTATGGCATGTTGTTGATTAGGTTCATAAGCTAAACTTTACTTCTTTTCCTTTTCCAGCAACGTCCTTGGAGCTTATGCCAACTTCCTCTGGGAAATAGAGGATGATGAAGAGAATACCGAGCCAGCTAGCCCGTCCTTGCACCCTCTGAATCCAGCAGGTTTTGCAAATCATGATGTTGATCTCTTAGAAGTTAAAAATATCCAGGATGTTGATATTGAGGATTATTACAGGAGGATGGTCGAGGAAAGTCATTCTAACCCTCTGGTTCTAAGCAATTATGCCCGTTTTCTGCATGAGGTGAACTTTTCATAATCTGTTCAATTTTTCTGCACAATTTGCTCATTTCTTCATCTAGGGATGCCATCTTCACCCTGTTAACTGTAATGTCCTCTTGAATTGACAGTCTAAAGGAGATCTTGAAGGAGCAGAAGGGTACTACTCACAAGCCATACAAGCTGACCCTAGTGATGGTGAAACCATGTCCAAATATGCCAAGTTGGTGTGGGATCTTCATCATGACCATGGTAAAGCCTCACATTACTTTGAGCGCGCCGTTGAAGCTACTCCTGAAAATAGGTATTTATCAGTAACATGAAACTCTCTTACAGCCTCTCTAGGAAACAAATTTTACTCTTGTGAATTCAACCCTTTTACTATTGTTCTGCAATATCCTGTATTTAAGTTGTCAATGGAAGATGGTATGGGAATTCTTATCTGAGTTGTTTCTCCTCTGCAGTCATGTTCTTGCAGCATATGCTAGTTTCCTCTGGGAAGCAGACGAAGATGAAGAAGATAACACAAGACAAGACCAAAGTCAGGTTTCTCTTCAGCGTGGAACTCTGTTTACAATAAACTCATAGCCATTTGCCGCGAAATTCTGTTGGTTTCATACAGAAACTGAAGATATTAAGATATTTAGTTAAATTTTGTCAATTGTCAGACTACAAATAAAAGAAATGCCAATGTCTCTAATTTTCACATGAACATTCACTTTCCCCTTTACCATAGCAAAAGGATTTTTCTTTCGGATAAATTTGCCACTGATTTTTGGAAATGTCGAACTAAAAGAATGATTGGTAGGAATCATATGGGCTTAGCTCGTTTTCTTTGAATTGAATAAATAGATTATATATCCAACTTATGAAGCAGAGCTTGACTAAAAGTATAGGAAATGAGCCCAAAACTGCAAACATATTTGACTATTGAAGTAAATATTGAAAGAACAAGTATGATGACGCCATTTCCAGAAAAAATGTAATTCCTATTTCCATCACATATAAGTAAAAACTAGCTGATAGAAACATCGATATGTATTTGTATCTAAGAAACAGTAATTATGCTGAGTTATGGTGGCTGCAACCAAAAGTTTGATTCCTTCATAAAAGATAAAAGAATGTTGACTCTATGAAGTATGATATTTGCTCCAATTTAGGATTCTGTGTAGCTTGATAATCCTCTGTCTTGACGAGGAGTTGGCCTGTAGAAACCATTTCCTCTTGATCTTGTGTAGTCTCGCTCGCTTCCATCATAAGAACCCCCCCTGCCATAGCTTCGACCACCAAAACGCCCCCTTGGAGCGTCTGTTGGATAGGTGCCTCGGCCTCTACCCCTTCCCCCTGTAGAGAACATTTCAACAATTGGATAAGAGTTGAAAGCATGTAACATCAATCAAAATAGCTAATCTACTTGAAAGCTACCAGAAGACCATGTCGGTTCTTGATGTTACATTTTTCATCAAGAGACAAATATATATCAATTATTTCTACTCTGATGCTGCAATTAGCATTTCACTTTCAGGATCTAAAACTAATTGATATGAAGATATATTAAGGTAAAAATATCAATTTGACAGAAGTAGCCTCAGAACTAATAACATGGGAAGCAACTATATGTCCTTCAAACTTACCAAGTAGCATAAGCACATGGAGGGCCATTTTTACAATGGCCAATTATAAACGTACGTGGGCATCTCATATGCCCATGCTACATGCCACACCATACAGCTGCCCCTGAGGTGAGACTTTTGCCACCTGATAGACAGCTGTAATGGGGCTTCTAAGATGCCCATGTACACAATATTTTGCTTCACAATAGAAGTATCATAACAGCAAAGAAATACTTACTTCCTCCTCGAGATGGGATATAGCTGTTTGGTCTCCGTTCCTCAATGTACACTTGCCGTCCAGCAACCTGTGCAACTCCTTCCTGTATGTATGCCCACATGATTTGACTAAATTAGTGTAATATCTTAAAAAAATTCGAAGTCCTATCTGAAAATAAAATAAGGAGCATATTGATATCATATTCTGAACACCAGATTTATAGAAAGAGAAAGCATCAATAAGGTTGTATGTAAACAGGACAAAGAAGAATGTACCTATTTATACAGAGAGGATAAGACAGGAGTGACTAACAGAAACATGGAAAATATTACTAAAATGTTGAATTTCCACTCAAAAGTGCAGAGAAATCAAATTTGATTTTCAAAATATTATGATTACTGAAGACTTTCCAAGTTTCCAGTTTATTCTTTCCCCAAAAAATTTATTACTAAAAGCTACGCATAGGATCGCAGCCAGAAAACACCTTCCACAGAGAATACATTAAGTACTAAAATAAGTAAATTCAAACCTTTACTGCATTATGGACACTTGTCATATCTTCAAATTCGACAAATGCATAACAAACACCGACATCCTGCACAAAAACAAAATATCTTAGCATTGACCCAAGAAAAAGAACCAAGATATAAGAAAAGCTACGAGTTGAACCTTGCGACTACGAATCACCACTCCATCAGGACTGATCTCACCAAATTTCTTAAATTCCTCCGCAATTTCAGACTCAGACACGGAAGTGGGCAAGTTCCTTACATAAACAGACTTAATTTCACCTAGAAGACACAAGCAACAAATTAACTACACATATTTGACTTGGAAAATACAACCAATATGTGTGCCTTTCAAAAGTTTCAAACCACATGAATATAAATTTGATAAATGTTTTGAAATATTGCAAACACCAAAATTTTATGAAATTTCTACAGAATAGACATTTCCTTATATGCCATTATCCCATATAATAAAATATAGTTAAACATGACAGGAACATTTGATGCTTTACCTTCGTCTTCCATAGCTGAAACATCCTCAACCATATCAGCCCCAGACCTGTCAACCGCATTTGAGGAGACAAAAGGTTGCTGTGCAGTGGGCTGAGGAGTATGGTCCCAGTCAGAAGCAGGTGGTGTGTTCTTGCTCACAGAAATCTGAGGAACAGCTGATGGTGCAGATTGTCCTTTAGAAACCCGCAACTTCAACATGCATAAGAAACAAAGAAAATAAATCACTGCTACAAATAGACAGAAGTTCTCTGAGCATATAAATATGTCTGACAAAAATAATTTCCACGTCTAGAGCATACAATAGAGGCATAGGTGTGTTTTTGGGGTTCCCCTGCAGGTTCCTCAACAGAAGAAGGCAGATGCTCTTGGACGGAATTCATCATATGCACACGTGAACCATTTGACTCTTGCATAGAACTGTTCTCCACAATGCTTTCAGATTCTGGGGCTTGCTGCAATTGTTGCTCTGGGAAAATATACTCGCCAACTGGACCATTTTCTTCAATGTCAGCAGGAGCCAAAAAATCCCTTCCCTGGAGATCTCCACCCAGCAAATAGTTTGGTACTGCAAAGGAATCATCATTATCAGCCAAAACCTCTAGAAAATACTAACTACCACAGAATCAGAAAAGGTAGAAACATCTAACATTATAGCCTAGGGTTCCCAAAAAGAATGTGAGGATTTAGATTTCAAAGTCATCACATTAAATTATTTCTCTAGATGGTAAGTTCTATCAAAGAAATGCAAGCTATACACTCCCACTAGTTCCTCATACTTACTGTAATTCATTGGGTTCCAGAACAAGAATGGATGGTAATTGGTACTTACCTGGTTCTGGAACTATTGCTGAAGCATTGAGTTTAGTGTCTAGATTGTGCTGGGCTAATAAAATTGCCGGATGGTGGTGAATTTGTTCTTCATCAATAAAGTGAAAGATGTCATTCAAAACAAAATAGCCCTTCTCTTGTGGTGCAAGAAAAAACGTTTGTACAAATTTCCTCCTTGAACTGAAATCCTTTACTTGCACAGAACCAGAAACCATAACTAGAACACCCCCATTCCAAGACTCAAGCGAACATGCTGTCTTAATCTCAATACCCGTAAAGTCCAAGGACATAATGAGCGCATGAATTTGCTTCCAAATGAAAATAGGAAAAAGAAAAACAATGAGTCATAAAAATCCAGTCATCCAAACAATAAAACAAACAACAAAAAGCAGCACAAAAGGGAAATGGAACCAAAATGGAAATGGGGGTTGTTATGGAACTATGAAAGTAAATCTAAGAAAGTATAACAAGAAAGGAAAATAACTTATAAATAGCTAATTGCATATATAAAGAAGAATCCAAGCTTTAACCAACAAACTGCTTGCATAGAAGTGTATAACTATGACTCAAAATGCTAACTATTTAATTGAATATGATAATTGACATGATTAGAGTTCTGGATGGGGATTGGGGACACTAAATGCATTCAATGTAAAAAATTGATGTGATTATAGCCATAAGAATCTAATCATGACCCAACTCCATAAAGTGCAACAAAAACAGCAAAAAAGGACTGATGCATTGTAACAATTGACTGAAATGAATAAGTAAAACCTACCAGCCTTGCAGTGACAGTTTCTCTGTTATTGCCATCGACACGAACCATGGTGCTAGCATCACTATAAAACTGGTGCACTAAGTCTGGCTGCTGTTGAAGTACCTGGTAATACTGCGCCACAAAATACGTTCCCACCTATAAAAACACCACAAAAAGAATAACAAGAACCCTGATTTTATCTCCATTTCCACTATACACTTCAAAAACCAATAAAAACCGAAACTTTAAAAAGGAACAACCCAGAGAGAGAAGAAAGAAATAAATGAAAGAGCTTCTTTTTTTTTAAGTACCTGCGCAGCAGTAACTGGAATGGGATAACGAGTTGCCATCTCTAAAACTCCCTAAAACCCCACAAACAATCAAAAACCCTTTTTCAGATAGATCCCAACACTGCCCTCCACTCCCTCAAGATCTGCACCATTCAAAAAGAAAAAAAGAAAAAAGCACCCACATTCACACACTGAAACAGATAAAACCCAGAAAAATAATAATTAAAACAAGAAGAAATCCGATATGGGTTATTTAGAAAAAGGAGAAGACAGTGGTTTGGTACCTATAGAAAGATAGATTTGAGGGAAGATTTTCTCCACTGGTTCTCTTTTGTGCTTTGTTGTATTTTTTTGGCTCTGTTGTCTCTGTTGAGTGTGTTTTGTTTTGGGTTTTATATTTTTCTTTTCTTTTCTTTTTTTTAATGTGTTTTTCCACTGGGCTTCTTCATTTTTTTTCTTTTAATTTTTTGTTTCCTTAAAATTTCTAATTTTTGGCAGCCGTCATCACTCTGGATGGTGGAATTCGTGTAGACCCCTTTAAAAGCCAAAAGAAAATGTAAAAAGGAGTAACCTTTTCTCTATAGGGATTATTGCTAACTTGCGCATATTGTTATTTGTTCATTTTTTACTCTTTTTTGTACTTTTTTTTGTTATTTCAACTTTAAAAAATATAAAATGGAAAAGGGAAAAGTATAAAAAATTAAAAATACATTTGATCTTTTTATAAGGAATCCTAGTCATTTTTTATGGCCAAAAAGAAAAAGGGTTTCTGATTTCAATTGGGTTTTCTACAAGAGGAATCAGAATCTTCTTGGAATATTTTAGAAAAAGTTTGTATATTTTTTTGTAGATTGAAATTACTTTGATCACCAACATAACACTAGGTTTTTATAGCTTTCAATCATTGACAAACTCCAATGCCACAAACACAAAACAAAAACTTTAGGCTCCGTTTAATAGAGCGGTGCGGTAGTGGTGCGATTGATGCTGTTTAGTAATTGTACAGATGAGATTACACTGTACAGATTAGATTAGGTACTGTACAGATGAGATTATTAGAGCAGCGATTGAAATGGAGATTACACTTAAGACTCCATTTGATCGGTGCACCGATTCACCGGCCAAATGACCGGTGAATCGGTACACTAAACATGACCTTAAACAACGATAATTTGCTTTTGAATTCATATGGAAATTTAACTTAATAAAATGAATTTGTGTTTGAATTGGTTATAAACAATGATCTATATTCTGGCCAAAAAAAGGAAACAATGATCTATATATAGTCCTCATTTCCAAAGAATACAACGACTACTAATACATTTTGAGTTAAGTGTAAGGTACCTGATTCACGTTTTAATAATGAAAAAAATAAACATTGGAAGAAAGTTAGACGGTTTTCAAATTAGTCTTGGTGTAATATGGTAATCGGATACCTAATAATACAAAGGTTTAAGTTGTTTTCTAATTCGTAGAAAACAATGTGAGAAAATGTGATTAAAGAATAATAGCATAGCCAACGGTTGATAAACTATGATTGATTGGATTCTTTTAGGTATGGTAAAATTTAAAACATAATTATTGTCTCCATGAAAACATGGTTGCAATTGTTTCTGATTTTCCTAGCAAACTTGTATATAGATGCACATTTTGGTTTGGCATAATATTACTTTTTTGGGAAAACATCAATAAAGATTTTAATGATGTTATGGAGTAGTATCATGCCTTGTCTCATGCCTAGCAAAGTAGCAATCTTAAGACAATTTTTCATGCCCTTTATTGCCTACATTTGGTGTGTTTTTTGCTATTCTTGTATGTTCTTTTGTTAAAATGGGGAACTTAATCATTTTAAGAGTATCTAAATGGACCTAACTATATTTATATACCAAAAGGAGTTTAACTAAGAATAGAGACAAGCTTTGGCTATAATCATCGGTGCTTTTGGCAATGACCCAAATGCTTTTCTTATTTTCTAAAACTGTTCCTCTAGGCCTAATTAGAACATTGATAATATTAGCATCAACCTAACTTCCAACATATAAATATCATAGCTTACAAAGCTAAGGATTTGGACAAATTTGGTGCAGAAATTTACCGTTAGGTGTCATCGAACGGCAAATAGGAGAAGCTTCCCCAAAACCTATTTTCTCCATTCACGAGACTCAAACCCCAAATCTTGCTTATTTCACTCGACCTAATAGGCGTCGCTAATATAACATATCATGGAGTATAAATGCCAAAAATTTGCTTTTACTAGGTTGGATTTCTTCTCTCTTTTGTAAGTGAGGGAAATGGTTAATTAATATTATTTTGAACAATAACTAATGGCATTACACTGTTCCAGTCCAATGGAGTAACATATAATGTTTCATGCTCTTTTTTCCCATCAGGCAATTAAGATTTCAAGGTCCCCAATCTTTTCTTAAAGATGATGTTGGGAAACCGCCTGTTCTTGCATGCTTACACAACATAACCTGTTGGTTGTCAAATTGTCAACTATGAACCAAAAAGAACAGCTCTTGAGTATCTTTGTCTGATAAATAATCATAAGTAAAGCAACTATCATTATTAGCAATGGAAAGATTCTAAACTGAAAATGAGGTATAGACCACAAAGGGGAAATGAATGGGGGAATTTCAGGTCACTCAGATGACTGATCATATATTATCTGAATAGCTCCCTTCTTCCAATATCTGCTTCAAAGAGATTGACAATATATACTGTCAATGCTTCTTGAATTCACATTTCCAAACAGGTATATGAATGATCTTATGATTTTCTTCCTTGAGCCAGGCTCACCCGGATTGCCCTTCCTTCTAGTTCCTAAGAAATCAAGAAAAAAGGTTGAGTGAATATATATAAAACCTTGCTAAATGAATATCTTCTGAAATTAAGAATTGGCAAATAGGAAAAACAGAAGTAGAAATTTGATGTATACCGCTCCATTAAGAGACTGAAGGGCAGCTTCCATTTCCGATTTTGTAGCGTAGCTGACGAAACCATAACCCCTTGACCTTCCGGTATCACCATCAAACAGCACCCTTGCTCCAACCACAGTTCCATACTGTTGAAAGGCTTGTGTCAAGCTTTCAGATGTGACAGACCATGACAAGTTCCCAACAAAAAGCTTGTATTCAGTTTCTGGATATAAGGGTTCTCTTGGTCTAGGTTTGTCTGAAAAGTTAACCCTCATAGTTCGACCAAGATATTCCTGACACAGGCAAAATTTCATCCATGAGATTGAAACTTGAAGAAACATGATACTCACATTCAAATGCACAAGAACATGTTGAATTGGCAGACATTAATTTAGTTAGCCATTTGTGCTCAAGTATGCACATGGACCTGAATAAGAACAAATAGATAGATATAAAGTGAGTGATTCTTACACTTCCATCCAGATTTTCAATAACTTTTTGACAATCTTCAAAAGTGCTCATTGTCACAAATGCAAAGCCCCTGCTTTTTCCTGTTTCTCTATCGTAAAGCACCTAGAAGTATAATTCACAAAATCTATTAGAAACACAGAGAAATCAGATATTACACGGATCCCATAAGCAGTAGTATAATGAAGGCAATTTGCATGTGATAACAAAGCATTTGCCTTTTCATTTATTATCCCTTGGAGACTAATAGGAAATAGAACATTGCCAATGCCAATAGACTAGAAAAACAAAAATTTTCCAAGACAAAGAGTTACTTGTTCCATGTCTTGTCTTAATTCAACTAAATGGAGATTCAACATAAAATCCTATATTAGTGAAGAGGATCAAGCAAAAATTACCAAACTTCAAGATTATGGGTTGTTAGAATTATAGTTCAGCATTTGCCAGGTCTCAACTCTGAATTATTCAATCTTTCAAACTTTTCCTTGTAGAAAGCTGAATTAATTGAAGCACTGGCCTTTTAGCTCAACTATAAACTAACTGAAACTGCTCTCAAACTTGCTAGCAGTTAAACTTGATAAGCTCATTACCATGTTTACTGATAAAAAAATGAATTGATGTGCTTATCTTAATCTTGCAATTATGAAACCTCAAGATGTCCAGTTTATGCAAGCAATCTAAGATCCTTTGTAATTCAATCAGATAAATTATAAGATCCCATTTGCATATATGCAGGCTAAAGAAAATAGCATGAGAATTAATCAGCCTTCATATGTATTTGATCAGTCAAATTAATCACATAGTATATCAATAGATACCTCAATCATCTCTGGACTGCCATATTCTTGAATTATCCCAGCCAATTGAGCACTGTCAACATTGTAAGGCAAGTTCCCAAAGTAAAGCTTAGTGTTCACAGGTGACTCAGCTTCTGCCTCAGTCTCAGTCTCAGCCTCAGCCTCAGCTCCGCCTTCTTCTGCTGCTGCAACTTCTTCTTCCTCCACCAAACTTTCTTCCACTGGGGCGGTTTCCGCCGCAGCCTCTTGCTGGGCAACATCAGCAGAGACCTTAAGCACACGCCACTTGTGCACGGTGGTGGGAAAAAGCTCATGAGTAAAATAAGAGTGAGATAGTGATGAAATGGAGCGAGCAGATGCAGATGGAATTCTAAGAAGAGAATGATTATGATCAGGTGTCAGTTGCTTAAAACGCATGCATTTAAGGGTCTGGATTGATGGCGAGAAAGTTGACCCTACTGCTGTTGCAGCTGTTGCGGCCATGGCTGTGGTGGCGATGGTGGTGGTTTTTTTTTTCTTTCTCAGTTAAGAAGAGGGATGATCGAGAAGGTGGGAGCTAAAGAAGGTGGCATAAGGTATGGGGCAGAGGGCAGTATAAAGTTATCCAAGCTGATGTGGCCAGATTCTGTCCAATAACATGGGGATAAGGTGACTTAAGTTCACTTCTGCAATCAGAATAGATCAGTTTTTTTTTTTTTAGTGGGCTTTTTTCTACTGGGGCAACTATTTCTTTTCCCTGAGGGGACCAAAATCAAGGAAAAAGGTAATAAAAAGATTAGAAATTGCATACTTTGCCAAATAATTTTCATGTCTCTCTCTTTCACCCATTAGATGTACTAATTTTTGGTGTTTTTCAACAGAATTTAACAAATAGAAATTTTTTAGGTAAGGATTCGAGCTCGTTTGGTATGTTTACGTTTCCTGTTTTCTGTTGTCAATTTTTTGTTTATGGAAACAAAACAGTGAAAACATGTTTGACATGTTGTTTCTGTTTCCAAAACTGGAACAAAACAGTGAAAACATGTTTGGCAGGTTGTTTCTGTTTCCAAAATTGGAAACAAAACAGTGAAAACATGTTTGGCAGGCTGTTTCTGTTTTCAAAAATTTCAGAAACAGCAGCCGTGTTTTGGAAAAAAGTGAAAGCAAGAATTTTGTGTTTTCATGTTTTTCCAAAACACAGAAGCACAATGATGAACAGTAACTCACATGCTTTTTAACCATTTTTTTAAACTTTTTTTTTATTTAAAAACATACAACCAAATTGTATATCCAAACATGTTTTTGTTTTCAAAAATTGACACCGCAACAAAAATAAAACGAAAACGAAGCAAAAAAAAATACAGAAAAACGAAAATGATGCCAAACGACCCCGAAGTAATACTGAATTATCATAAGAACTTCAAAGGGGAAGTTACAATTGTTACTAACTTTCGTACAAGAACTTCAATTTCAATTTGGAAATTGGAAGTTTTGTTTTACATGTATGCAGAATATAATTCTATTCTATCAGTCTATATATCCCATTTGCATTTTTTTACTTCCAAAATGCTTAAAAGGGAACAAAACAGAAATGTAAAATTTAAATGCTGTGATTTAAGTCCAGAAGTTTTCCAGTAGATAAGTTTGCTTGCCCTGGAAATGTGAGGCTTCAAAGTTGCTTTGCTGTCATAAAAAGAACAAAAGAGAACAATCAGAACTCTGTTCAAAAGAAAGATGTGCAAAACTAATTTACCATAACACATAATAACTTGTGCAAGTGGTGATTGTAAAATGAATACTTACAGAGTTAGTGATTTTTCACATTTGGCCAAAGTGTATACATAGACCTCCATCGTTTATCTATCACCAAAGGACCAAACACACCCCAAAAGCTGATTACGAACCCCATTGCCATGCCTAGTAAGAACCAATCCATTTCGATCCCACTGTCATTTTCTCCACTTCCATCTCCAGTATGATGAATTGTGCCATTTGCAGTACACTTGTCAGGAAGTGGCAATCCGCAGAGTTGGTTGCCAACATAACTTGATGAATCAAAGCCTGATAACTGAGTGCTACGAGGGATTTCTCCGGTCAAATTGTTGTAAGACAAGTTCAAGTGGCTCAAAAATGTCAAATTCGCCATGCTTTCTGGGATTGAACCAGACAATCTGTTCACTGAGAAATCGACAGATTCTAGTGATCTCATCACACCAATACTTTTTGGTATCGGTCCAGTGAATAGATTATGTGACAAATTTAATGACTGCAGTTCGAACAAGCTTGTGACTTCCACGGGGATATCTCCAGACAGCTTATTGTTAGAGACATCTATGCTTCTGACCAAGTTTAGAGTTGTGTTATACTCAAGCAATTGACCTTTCATCACAATTGATGCAAAAAAAGTACCAGAAGAAATTACGAAGGATGTATTAGTTTCCATGAAACCATTAAATTTTACCATGGCACTTAAGTTACTAATACATCTTGGTAAACTTCCAAAGAGATCATTATTAGCAAGGTCCAAGATATGGAGAGAATCAATCCCGCACAATTGATTCGGTATGTACCCTGAAAACCTGTTCGAACGAAGCCTCAAGAGTAATAGCTTCTGGAAGCTGTGGCCTAGCCATTTAGGGATGTGCCCAGATAATTCATTTTCACCAAAATCAAGTAGCACCAAATCTCTGCAATTTGTTAGTGACAATGGAATTTCTCCAGAAAGGTGGTTTGCTTGAAGATTCAATGATACTAGGGAATGCAAAGTTCCCATTGAGCTTGGAATGCTTCCTGTAAGTCTGTTGTTATTTAATTTTAGGATCACCAAATTTTGCCAATTCATCCAACAATCTGGAATCTTTCCAGATAGCAAATTTTCACCAAGATTAAGAAGTATTGTTCCCATGGTCTCCTTCAACTTATAACACAAAAGAGGGTCTAGAGATCCTGACAAATGATTATTGGAGAGGTCTAGCCAAGACACATTGGAAGAGATTTGAGGGAGTGTACCATTAAAACGATTGAAACTAAGGTCAATGATAGAATCAGCAAGTGCAGTCCTTGGTATATTAGGAATCTGACCATCGATTTGGTTATGAGAAAGATTGAAAAATTGAAAATGGGTGATTGAATTCCAAAGCCAACTAGGAATGTTATCAGAAATTGTTGAGTTAGAGATATCTAGAAATCCTAAAAGTTTCTGTGAACGAAGCCAGGGAGGAAACTGCCAACCTACATTCCAAGATCTTAATCCTAGGATTTTGAGTTGAAAAGGAGGATTCCAAGCAGGACTGACTTTTAAAACAAAAGAGTTCCTAGAAGCATATAACTGTTTCAATTTTGCAAGATTGGCAAAGTGAATCTCTGAAACAACACCCTCTAACGAATTATTAGAAATATCAACTATTTCCAAATTTGAAAGTTGTCCAAATGAGCTGGGAAGGTTCCCCTTCAAGTTGTTCTGATCAAGTTGTAAAACTCTCAAGGACAAAAGTTCTCCCATGGAGAATGGAATAGGACCAGAAATTGAGTTACCAGATAAATGTAGTTCCTCCAAATTCTTAAAGTTCCCAAGTTGATGGGTTAGTTGGCCAGAGAGTTGACACCTACTTAAATCCAGTGAAACAAGTTGTTTAGAAACACACTGTGAAAAAATTTCTACAATGTCAGAAACATCTTGACTCATGTTAACACCAGACAAAAGGATAGACTTTAAGTTACAGAGATTGCCCATCGATCTTGGAATGCCTCCTTCAAGTTCATTCTCTGAAAGATCAAGGCTAATGGAAGAAGTCATGTTTCCTATAGCACTTGAAATTTCACCTTTCAAGTCGTTAGAGCCAAGGTTAAGAAACTGAAGAGACTTTAGATTATACAACCAGTCAGGTATTGAAGAATTTAAAGAGTTAAATGAAAGATCAAGGTGCCTAAGAGAAGTCATATTTTCAAAGCCATCAAGTATACATCCTACTAAATCATTTTGACTCAAATCGAGGGAAACCAGGGTGTTTAGATGAAATATCCAGCTGAAATCAACCAAGGAAGTCTCAAAAAGATTTTCAGAAAGGTCAAGAATTGCAAGAGATGATAAATTAAGACTGGTGAGTGGAGGAGTTGTTTGAGGAAGTTGACAATTTGACAGATATAGTTTCTGTAAGGAAGGAAGTGTGTTTAGCACTTGCTGCCAATTGGAAGCCTTTCCAAGGTTCACATAACCCAAATCAAGGTGTTCTATCGAGGAAAGACCAGACAACCATTGGAGATTGGCAACATAGAGGTTATCTTCATAATCAGCATGAAGATCAAGGTATTGTAAACTCGAGAGATTTCCAAGCTGATGGGGAACTAATCCTCCAAAGCCAGCTCTTGAGAGATTAAGGTACCTTAAACTCTCAATGGAACCCAAGAACTTGGGAATGGAAATGCCTTCAAAAGCATTGTTGCTTAAGTCCAAATGACTCAAATGCTTCAACATGAGCAAAGAAGGGTTAATCTTACCTCTCAGCTTTGACATCTCATCAATGGCTTCAAATTCAGCAGCAGTTGCATAGTCATCAAGAAAGGGTTGAGGATTTCCAAGATGGAGTTCAATTACATGACCGGTCAGTTTGTCACAAACAACTCCTTCCCAACCGCAACAATCTTCATCAAAGTCACTCCAGGAAGCCAACCTGTTTGCATGATCCTCGATGTCCTGCTTGAACATCAAAAGGGCTCGTCTCTCACTCTCAATACAACCATGAAAACTTCCACTGCAGAAGCTAATGTTATAAGTAGCAAGACTAAGAAACAAGAGTACTAAGATAAAACTCATTGAAGTATCTTTCAATTTTATTGTTAGAACTACTAATAAAGTTACTGGTAGTTTGCTATTTATATTGAACTGTCTAACTCTAATATTAATTTTGAGGATGTAAAATCTCAAATCCAATAGTATTTCTAGCCCATCAGTCACGCTATGAACCATTTTCCACTAAAGAGACTTTTCCAAAGCACAACAGCTTCAAGCTATGTGGTCACTGTAGCTACAGCTGGAGAAAAGACTATATACGATGTTTTTACATCATGACTCAGTTTTTCAACATTTTGGCTTCAATGTCACATACTTTTAGCTTTTCAATTGCTCAAGTCTTAACCTTAATTTGGTGTAATGGGACAGACAGACACGTCCAAGCTTTAGACTTGACCAAAATTGTCTGTCATACATACTTCAAAATGTCATGCAAAACTTACCAATTTCAAGGTCCTTAACAATGCACTATAAAATGAAGACCAAGTCAATGCAAAACGTATGTTTTCTCTGCATACAATCTAAGCAGCTTGTCTTACCTTTAAACTCCTTATTTGGTTTTACTAATTTGCCTCCTTAGAGACCAATTCTCCGACTCTTGATTTTCCGTAAGTAATGGTTTCAGACCCTACAAATTTCCATAAATTCATCAAATTCACGCAAAATTAATAGTAAAAACAATGGTATAAAACCCATTTGCAAGAAAGTGCTTAGAAATTTTCAGAAAAGTGGCAAGTAATCTGGAATTTTCTTGAGGTTTTTCCCTTGATTTTGTTCTGATTTTCCTTACCAATAGCTGGTTGACACGAGTGCAATCCCAAGTGAACTTGAGCAGGTGTAATCAGCACACTCTTTTTGTAACGACTCAAGTCTTGTCTTGGTTTCCTTTCGTTTCCTCTCTGTTTGTGGGCATATGTTCATTACTAAACTAAACAGAATTTTTCCTATAAAACTGAAAAGACACCTTTCTTTTTCTACCCCAACATTCTTTGAAAACAACCAAACGTCCAAAACACTTCCATACCTTAAACCTCACAACACCAAAATCTCATCTTTAATGAAAAATGGGCTTATCGAAGAAGCCCAGAATCTGTTTGATAGAATGCCCCAAAGAAACGTTGTCACGTGGAATACAATGATTCGTGGGTATTTTCTGAATGGGTTTTTTAGTATTGCTCTGGCGTTGTTCCATCAAATGCCAGAACGTGATATTTTTACGTATAACATAGTGATATCAGGGCTTATGCATGCCCGTGATGTGGAAGGTGCAAGGACAGTTTTTGAAGGGATGGTGTGTAGAGATGTGGTGACGTGGAATGCTATGATTGGAGGGTATTTTATCAACGGAATGGTGGATGAAGGGTTGAAAGTATTTGAGAAGATGCCAGGGAAAGATGTTATATCATGGAACTTGGTGATCGAAGGTCTTGTGAGATGTCAAAAGTTTGATTTGGCAGAAGAGTATTTTAACAGAATGAGTTACAGAAATGTTGCTTCTTGGACTGTTTTGATTTCAGGGCTTGCTAAGGCTGGAAGGATGGCTGAAGCCTGTAAATTCTTTGAAGAGATGCCGGTAAAGGATGTTCGTGCATGGAATGTGATGCTAGAGGGTTATATAAGGATTAAATGTGATGACAAGGCAGAAATTTTGTTTCAGGAAATGCCTGAGAAGGACTTGGATTCATGGAAATTATTGATAAATGGCTTGGTTATAAGTAGTCGGTTAGTGGATGCTTTATGGAATTTCATGGAAATGCCTACAAAATGTTGTAAAACATTGAACTTAATCTTGTTGGGGTTGATAAGAAATGGACTTGTCAATGAAGTTCATGCATTTTTGGAGAAACAACCATATAGTAATGTTTTCTCATGGACGAATGTAATCGTTGGATACTTTGGAAAAGGTGAGGTTAGGAGTGCAATTAAAGTTTTCGAATTGATGGCCATTCGAGATGTAACTGTGTGGAATGCTATGATATGGGGGTTGGGGGAATATGATCAAGGTGAAGAAGGGTTTAAGTTTTTCATCAGAATGAAAGAATCAGGTTTCTCACCTGATGAATCAACTTTTACTAGCATTTTATCCATTTGTTCGAATTTGCTAAGCTTACACCTTGGGAAGCAGAGTCATGCACAAGTAGTTAAATCAGGTTTAAATGATTTCACTGCAGTTTCCAATGCATTGATCACCATGTATGAAAGATGCGGTAACATGCAATCTGCTTTACTGGAGTTCTTTTCCTCACCTAGCCAGGATGTTATTTCTTGGAACTCTGTAATATGTGGATTTGCTCATCATGGTAATGCCGAAAAAGCTCTGGAGATGTTCGAGCGTATGAGATTAACTGATGTTAAGCCTAATCAGATCACTTTTATTGGTGTCTTATCTGCCTGTAGCTATGCAGGACTGGTTGACCAAGGTAAATACTATTTTGATTATATGAAAAACAAATGCTCTCTTAAGCCTACAACTGAGCATTATACATGCATTGTTGATCTATTGGGGAGATTTGGGCTCATAGATGAGGCAATGAGTTTTCTTAATCAAATGAGAGTGGATGGAGTTGAAGTTCCAGCTAGTGTTTGGGGAGCTTTGCTTGGGGCCTGCAGAATCCACAATAACATTGAGGTGGGGGTAATAGCTGCTGAGAGATTTTTGGAAATTGAACCCCTTAATGCTGGTGTACACTTAATTTTAGCAGAAATGTATCTTTCTTGTGGAAAAAGAGCAGATGCTGAGATCGTACGAGCTCGCATGGAGGAGATGGGAGTTAGGAAGCAACAGGGGCGTAGCTGGGTTGAGGCAAACGGCAGCAGCTAGAGACAGTTGGAATGGAGGGATACATGCTTTATTTTCTCCTCTTAGTATTTGTAAAAAAGTAAAGACTTTATTTATGTGCAGCCAAGGGGAGGAGATTGGATTTAAGGTCTCTTCCTAATGGCTAAAGTTCCCTTTCAAGAATCTTTTTTAGTAAATCCACTAAAAAAGAAGGAAGATCAAAACTATGATTCATAGAACTATTAGAGAACCATTTCAGTGTTTAAATTTCAAATCTACAGCAACAACAGAACCTATTTTAGAAGAAGATAAAAGATGAGTAATTTTTTTTTTGGATAACCAAGAGTCCACAAGTTATTTCTATTATATTTATTACTAATAGGGATCAAACATGACATCCTGCTATAATTCATTGCGTGTTTCTAAGTCCATGAGCGGTTGTGCTCTCATATATGCCACGTCAGCATGCCACATTGATAGAAAATGTCCTGTTGGCCGTTAGACAATTTTTAAAATAAATAAGGATAATTCTTCTTGCCCCTCCATTTTGTCACACACAATTCTTCTTCCTGATGTGTCCATCACACGTTAGGCCACGTGTCTTCTCTCTCCTTTTTTTTTCTATTTTTATTCTTTTTATTAAGTTTAGCCTTAATTTCACTAAATTTAGCCCCAAATTAAAATTTTATTTTTATTTTAAGGGTAAATTTCAAAATTAATAATTTATCTTTATAGGGTTTTAGAAATAAAATACAAAACTAATTTCACTAAGTTTAGCCCCAAATTAAAATTTTATTTTTATTTAAATGGTAAATTCCATAATTAATAATATTGTTATAGGGTTTTAGAAATAAAATATATAACTAATTCACTAAGTTTAGCCCAAATTAAAATTAAAATTTTATTTTAAGGGTTAGAAAAATTAAAATTTATAAATGATGTATTGGAACCAATAAAATGATAACATGTGGCCTGACATATGATGGACACATCAGGAGGAAACATTGTATGTGACAAAATGGAGGGGCGTGTAACAAAGTCCAATAAATAAAATAGATAATCAGTCAAAATTAGTGTTTGTTTTGATATTGGGCGGGATTTTTACAATGTGTTACTGTTCACACGGGCTCACACCATATGGCATTTTTAGCCACGTGACATGTTGTTATGGATATTCCTGACGGCTCTATTAGTGTGACCTTAAAAAACAGATTATTTGGCCAAATATAGTTGTTGAGGGGTGCAATTAGTCAAAATTGAATTCAAAAACTTATTTGCCCGTAAGTTCATGGGCTAAAAGTATATTAAGCCAAAATAAAAATGAGTAAAATAACACATTTTTCTCTTTTACACTCATCAATTATTGAGTTAATAAAAGAAACAATTCTAGACGAATGGTAAAAAAAAAAAAAATATCCTGTAGTGTTTAATGAGTAAAGGTGGTGTATGTAAGACACGCAAGGCTCTCATTTTCAATTTAAACATTATTTGTTGGATTCAGATAGATTATAGACTTAAAATATCTTAATTAAAAGATTTAGATCTAAATTGAGTAAAAATTAAAAACAACCTAAGTTTACCATCCGACATTTGGCCTGATGGTCAGGGGCGGATTTATAGGAGGATAGGTAAACCTGCTCAAGGGTCCGACTACCCACTAGGGCCGAAGGCCCGTTCGAAAAATGGGAGGGTTTTGAGCAAAAATTTAAGACCCGAAAATCGGGCCTTGGACAAAGAAATAAGGTCTAATTAAAAAATTGGTCGGGCCTTGGTTTTGGTGTTTTAGGCCCGAGTCTGGCCTGGCCCGGCCCATATTATATATAAATAATATAATATAATTAAATAATTATATTTATACATAATAAATTTAAATAATTTATATGTATACATTAATTAGAACTTGTAAATTTTATTAAAATTTAATATTTTTATCATAATTTATTTTGATTTAATTTGTTATTAGATTATACATAAATTTTAATGTTTAAATTTTATATTTTATTAAAAATTTTAATTATTATTTTATTTTAAAAAAATAAATATGAGCGGGCTTATGTGGGTATTGGACGTGTTTAAAAATATGGACGACCTTGGACAAAAATTGAGGCCTGTTCTTCGGGTCCGACGGTGAAGGTTATCACCTCGTAGCACCTCCTAAAATTTAAACAAAGCACCCAACAAGAAATTCTCTCTCAACAATAATAAATTGGAGCAAAAAGGATTTCAAATATGCAACATTTATGTCACAAGCATCCATGCAGGCACAAAATTTTTTCAGTGTATTAGCCAATATAAGCTTTGTAACATGCTGCTGTTGTCTGGTTCATTTATAACGAAGAATGTTCCCATTCCACAATACTATTTTGCTTCCTGTGATACATTAAACTCTCTGTCTCTGAATAACAGTAGGATTAGAAACAGCCATTCAGATTAAGAAAAGGAAAAAGAAACCGCTGTATGAACTCTGTAAGATATCGTCTCTCAATAACTCTGTTGTGTGAAAGACAAGTAGAAGCTTGTCAGGAGGAGTATGCTGTTGTGGATACTAGAAAAAGAGATCCATGTTGGGTAAAGAAAAAACACTGAAAAGTTGCTACTTTGATGGAAGGCTAAGTGTATAGGTCATAAACCTGCATTTCTATGGATCTTGCCAGCTTGGTCTTTCGGTTCTAAGGCGTCTTCTCTGGCTTGAAACTGTTGGTCCTGACCCTTTCTTTCCTCTAATTTCAATATTGCATTCAGCCTCATCATTGGACTTCCTTGTCTTCACAGGACTTCTAGCAAAGATATGGTTACGAGTCGTGTGTCTATTTTGAACTGTACAATTCTTCAAAGCCTTGCGATCTTCCTCTTTGATCCGGTTTTTATGTCCTATAACTGCATCATTGTCTAAACAAAACAAGTTGCATAAAGCCATGAGTTAGAACTTTATGGTATGTAAGCAGAAAAGTAAAGAAACATAGCATTGTGTTGCAGAATTTTTTAAGTAATTAATTTAAGAATGTAATAATTTTGTTGTTTCTGGTTCCTCCATCTGAGCCAAATCAACATCATTAGATTCAAGAAAACCATATAATATGACTCCTTGATCTAAAAGAAACATTGTATAGATTATTTTATGATACTGCAGGTAGCTAAGGCTCTCCGCCTGCAATTATATTTCAGTTAAGCTGTGTAATGATGCTGCAAAGCCTTTTTCATACAGGTATTAGTTCCTTTCAAAGCAACTTAATAAGCTACACTAACCCCAAAAACAATAATTCATCGTTCATCATTGGATTGAATACAGTTACTACTGATGTTTTACGATGACTAGTTCATTTAAGTAATAGCACCGAGGTACGAAAATCAGAACTTATGAACTATCCATGATTAATGAAGTTATTATCAGAAGAATATCTATCTTCTGATGGATTAAATGAGCAACAAAAGTTTAAACTTTATGCCTGTATCCTGTCATCAGTAACATTTTTTTGAGTATCAAGAACGAATCCTATACGAGTAGAGTGAATCCAATGGTGGTGAATTAAAATGCAATTACCAGGACTGGAAATGACAGCCCGAGGTCGCGGAGTTGAATTGACTCTGATATTTGGTCTGTCTTCCTCATCAGATTTTTTCTTGTTCTTCTCAGCTTCTGCATATCAAGTAGAGTGAATTAGCAATCGCCAATCGAATTGAAAAGTGCATATAATGAACTACTTGAGGGTAAATGTATACCTTCAGATTTAGAATCTGAAGGCTTCTCTTCTTCTGCTACATAAGCCTTTGGAATTTTTGCCGGGGCCACTGTTGGAACATCTTCAACTTGATGTTTTTTCACTGAGAACAATAATCAAACATGTTAGGACCACAAAACCAACCGATCATCAACAGATTGAAAAAAGGAAATATTCATCATAGCCTTAAAAAGTTAAAATGGTCATAAAGTAAGCAAATCAACATAGTAATTGATATTTAGCATGGGAGAACTAAAACCTTAAAAAACATGTAGGGAACTTCAAATCATTTCCTATGATCATAATAATCCCTCAAGCTTTATCTTCAAAACAAATAACTCTTGAAGAAGGGCATCTTTTGCTTTAGGAAACAAACATGATTAGATATAAATCAATCAATCAACAAAGACGAATCTTTCTTTATTCTGTTTACAGATAGTAATCAGAAAAAAGAAGCAGATGAAGAAATTCCAAAGTTTGACCAAACATATCAATATTAATCAGAAAAATTGATCAAATTCCACCAAACCCCAGAAATCCAAATATGTTAACATATGATTCTAAGCTTGCTATGCTATCAATACAGAACAATTAAAATTTAAAACTTTAAGCCTTAAAGGGGGAAAAACCCCTAGGAATGCAAAGAATACCTGGAAAATAAGAATCAAGCATGGAGAGAAACAGAACATCCTTCAAAGACCAAACAGAGTTTATCTTGTAATCATGCATAGCACAAGTATGTTGATCATCTGGGTCTTGTTCCCTCACCTTCACCTTTGGATACACTACAAAAAAAAAACCCATCTCAGAACAAAAATCAAACATTCAATAATCAAAACTCCAGCTGAGCTTAAAAATGAAAACAACAAATTAAAAAAAAAAAGCCACCAACTTGTTTTGATCAGGTTTGACTTGTAAGAACTTATATCCTGCTATAGTACTATTGACAGCAAACTGTAAACTTGAATCTCCCTGGTGGATTTTGTAGTTTGCTTGAAAACAGAAAACAAGAAAAGAAAATGAAATTTAAACGGTATTTCAAAGGGGGAAGTGAAAAGAAGTTGGGAAGAAAAGAAATAGCTTGGCTTTTAGGTGATGCTATACTGCTAGGAATCAAAATTTTCAAATTAACCCCACACCGGCTGGCTCTGGTCAACTTGTGTGTTTATAAAATGTGAGAAAAAAATCATCACGTTTTTGTGTTTTGTTTGAGCAAAGCAGTGTGGGACCCATTAACCGGTATCCCCCTGAGATTTTGCTTATGTTGACCTTTCCAATTTTGATGGCTCTATTTATTTCTTTGGCTCCCTGTTGTCTCCCATGGCTACTTTACTTGGCTTACGTTATGTTTTTTGCCCACCCCTTCATTTCTCCCGTGCTCCACACGCGTGACTGTCATCTAACAGCTAATTTTTCATTTAAGGGCCCAATGTTTGTGAAAATGTTCAGTTTAAAACCTATAGTTGAAAAAAAACTCAAATCAAAACCCAACGTTATAAAATCGGCTCAATTAAATGCCTTATGTCAATTTCATATCCTTAATTAAGTGCTCAAATCAGGACCTAACATTTACAGGAAGTCCTTAATTGAACTAATTTTACAACAACGTTAAACCTTGATTTGTGATTTTTTTAACGATAGGTCCTAATTGAGATTCGACCAGAAAATACATTTGTCATGTCTATGGTCTTAGCTCATATCAATGTCAATTCTTTTCATGAAATTGTTCATATTAGATTTGTTAATGGGAGAGTCCATTGGGAAGGCCTGGAATGATGTAAATGGGGTTCTTGTTCAAGCCAGTAAGTTATTTCAGGCTCCTAATTTGTAATCTCAATATGAAACAACATTCATATATGGCTTTATTATCTATAAGTTGAAATTTGTTTTCCAATTACCAAGCCACAAATTGATTTATAAACTATGCCAAATTTTTATAGACAAGGATATGATTAAAACAATTATGTAATGTCATGTATAAGGGTTTGATGATGCTTCCTTATCAAAAAAATTGAGTTGACGCTTTCATTAAGAATTTTTTTTTTTACAACTATTAACACTTAAATTAGGATATAAATCTTTTTTTTGGGTACAAAAGACGCCGACAAAGTCAGCTAAGTTCGACGGATAACAAAGCCATTTGCATCCTGAGCAAGTAAATCAAGCAGCCCCTGAGGAGGATCAACTAGCATCTCCGTACCAAATGGAATATCTTGCCCAAAGTTTGCCAAGAAGTCCGCACAACGGTTCCCTTCTCTGAATACGTGAACAATCTCCTTAATCCAATCACTTTTCACCAGCTCTAAGGCCTCATGCACCAACACTGAGTGTAAATGAGTAGAATTAATACCTTGTTTTAGAAAATGTACCACCACACTCGCATCCAATTGGACAACCACATTAGTTAAATTTAAGGACTTTTACCAACACATTTATGACACGGCTACAACTTATTGTCATGTATAATAATTTTACAAATTTATTCTTCATTGGACATCTAAATGATCGGTTACACAAAGGGAGCTAATATTCTCCCATCTCTAAATCCATTTCGCCCGTCCCAAGATTTAATCTCTAAACTCTTCATTGAAGGCCCTGAGCTTTTAACTACTGGGTTGTCCCTTAGTAATTTCTTTTTTTTAGGGAAAGTTGTCCCCTAGTATTAATATCATCTTAATCATAACAAAATCCCCTTGTTTATCCAATTAATGGTTAGTTTATTCAAAAATTGCAAATTCAAGAGTTAAATCAACAAAATTCGTATTTTTAAGGTCAAATTGTCTTTTTATTATAAATTAGAGGGCCAATTTGTGAAATGATCCTTTACTTAACTTAAGTAAGGTTAAATTTTGTTTGGGGAGAAGAGGTTAAATTGAAGTATTTACTATTTATCCAAAAGAAAAAAGAAATTCGACGTATTTACTAATTTTAATTTACTGTTTCATCGTTACTACCGTTTAACTTACAGTAGCCAAGCTGGTGCTAAACCTTGGAAATGTCAGGGTTTAAGCCCTAGCTCAATTCGAGGGATATCATATCAGGAATTTTCTTCATTCACCGTTGATGGTTTGCAATGTGGGGCAGAGCAGGGTTGAGCTGGAGATGGAATATGCGTAGGCGGTTGTGCACGGCGGCGCCACGCCGGATCGAGGACGAAGGTGACTGGTTTTACTCCTCAGAGTGGTGGGGGTCCGACTCAGAATCCGAATTCAATGGAAATACCGTCTTCCGCTCCGTCTCCGATAAAGGAAATGGCGTTGTCTCCGTCCTCGCTTACCCATCTTCTAGACCCGTTAGTTTCTTCACATTTTTCTCTCTCATTTTCCTCATTTATGCATTGTAAAGCTCCCAACTTTGATTGGTTTAGTAAATCTTTTCTGGTTTTCAATTAATTTATTTTATTGGGAATGCTCTAGTTAGTTAATGAAAAGGGTATGTAAATTTCTAGCTTTAAGTTGCTGATGCTGCAAATTTTTTTTTTATTTTACATTCTGAATTGGTCTCTTTGCTGTAGAGAATAGATTATAAGTTGATTTATGTTATTGCAGAACAAACTTTACTGGCCACAAACAGAGAAGTGGCTTCAGCAAAGGTATGCAGAGATGCATCCAGGTTATGAACACAATGGACAATTTAGGATACTTGGATATCAATGGCGTGTCCTTCGCTTTAACGATACTACTCGCCAAAGTACAGCTAAAGTAATGGCTGCTTACCGGGAATCTGAACCTGGCTCTATCTGTCTTATGCAGCAGGCGGATTGTCTGGCTATTCCATGTAAAGTGCTCCTATAGGTCTTTTGTAAAATTTGCATTTTATCTTATGTTTCTTCAAATATACCATCTAGCTGGTTGGTGAATTTCATGTTGTTTTATTCTCAAATGCTTGATGCCTTTATGTGTCTAGTCTAGTGTTTGCTCCATTGCCCTTCATTCTATTTGTCTTCTGTTCAGCATCATATTGCCGTATTTCTATTGTTGATAGAATTCTAGCAGACATAATGAATCTTAACTCTGGTGGTAGTTCTTGGGATAGGCATTTTTTCATCATATCTTCCTTTTAATTTATGCTACCTTATGTATATCTACTCGTATCATTTGAGTAGCTTCTGTCATAATTCCTCATTGGTCTCTTCTCATCTCTTTTGAGTTTTGACTACTTTAGGACACGACAAGCTCTTTTCTGTCTGCTTTGATGTCTTTACTCTTTAATGTCGACATCAATAAAAGAATGCTGGCAGCAATAAGTGCTCTATTCTAGCAAAAGATTAAGGATTTGAGAAGTTATAAGTTTCTTCCTTTTTTTCTTTTTTTTTTTAAATTTCTTGGAATGACCACGGTATGCACTCATGTTATTACACACATGCATCTACACACCACATTTTTGTGTTTGCTTAACTAAATCTTATGTACATTTACGCTACTTTTGCAGATACCAAGAGTATGGTGTCACTTGGATTGTCTACAATAGCGTCTTCAAGCTACGATCTAATTGCAGCAGTCCATGGGAAGAAAAGGATGCGTATATTATGCATTGGTCATGGTGGGGGAAGCTTGCCATTGTTTCTGGCTAGTAAAATACAAGGTAGAAGTTAGCTTTATATCCTATGAACTGTTTGCTAGCACAACATTGATGGTATTTGAGCTTTTGAGCAAGAGAAAAATCAGTCAATTAATCCACAGCAAAAATCAAAACACCAATTCCTCATACTTGAAGTTTTAGACACCACTTGTCTTCTCATTTATCATTTAAGCCATGTGTTTCAGTACTTTAGTAAGGTATTCCGTAGTTAAACAAATGATTTGGTTTTCTAGATGTCCTACTGAATTGATTGAGCTAAATCATTGGCATGCGTCTAAATTAATTGACCTTAGATTCTATGCTTCTTCCTAGGTGCTGTGATCCATGTAGTGGAAATTGACCCTATTGTCATCTCAGCATCTGTGCAAGCAATGGGCTTTCCTGCTTTCTCTGTCATGACTCCATCAGGTGAACGTGCCTTTTCAAAACCTGATACTATTGATGAAGTGATGTGGAAGGGCATTCATGAGAGGCTTTACCTCTACGAATCAGATGCTGAGAAGTTTGTCTTGGAGAACAAAGATCTGTATGATATCATCTTCATTGATGCTTATGATGGTGATGACATCTTCCCTAACAAGCTATGGGATCCGCATTCCCCCTTTCTCAAGTCTCTCAGCAACCAGCTCCATCCCAAACATGGCACAGTAGTGGTGAACCTCCATGCAGACACCGGGACCTCAAATCCAAACGAATCCATTTCATACTTCTATCAACGGCTTCTGCCAATGGGAAAGTACGTCTCTAGAATCTGCAAAGCGTACAAGGATGTCCTCATTGGAAACAATCAAACATGCAACCGGAAAACGGGGTGTGGTTTAGGTTTTGCTATATCTGTACCTTGGGTGTGCAACACATCTCTAGTTGTGTGCAGAGGATTTGGGTTGGGTAGTGGAATTGTTAACAAGGATGAGGTAGTAAATGCCCTCATATCCAATTCTGTTAAAGTAGATCATATGTTAAACTTACCATTCTCATGCTTAGAGTATATAAAGAGAGATTTTACACTCATTTGAGTAAAAATTTCAAACTTTCAACATTTGCAAAGAAATTTTCCTTTTGTTAAATGCAAGTAGTATTATTAGCTTAAGTAGAAGACATTTTCTTCTGATAAAAGAAATGAAATAACCGTTGGGCCTTGTATAGCCCATTACAAGAAAGAACAAATGAGCTGAATTCCGCCATAACCAACTGAAACTAACAGATCAGATAACATAAGACATTTAAGAGCGAAAACCCTCCCTTCTCCTTCTCACTCTTTGTTCTCTGTTTAAGCGCGAAAACCCTCTCTTCTCCTTCTTCTCACTCTTTGTTTTCTGTTTCTCCCAAAATCAAGATTCTCTTCTTCTTCTTCTTGCTGTTAATAATCTCCCATTTCTTCTTTCTTTGTTTCAAAAATGCTTATGAAACGAGGCTAAATAAACTCAATCAAATGCTCTTGCTGATTGAGGAAATGCTTGACGAAATTTACATACACCGCAATGCCAAGGTCAATAAGGTGCTTGTTATCTTGATTCAGAAAGTAGCTGAAATGATTAAGATTCAACAAGGTTTGAGGGGCAAGTTTGGTGCAATGTTGTCGCCATTCCATCTGTGGGTGGAGTAGGAGGACTTATGGGGGTTTTGATCAAGAGACTGATGATAAAAAGAGAGTTTCCTCTCTTTTGCTGGGTTATCTTGAATACTCTGCAGAAGAGAAGAAGCTCAAGGGAAGAAGGTAGAAGAAACGGTAACTTCAGAAGCAGCAATGTTTCAAGAACAACAAAATCAAGCCTTTGCTTTTGCTTGTGAGTGCTATGCAGTTACTTGAAACATTTTAAACAACAAAATCATGCTAAATCCATCTGAAAGAAAGGAATAGTAGTTTAGACTTTATCTTGTGTTTTAACTTTAATACAACTCGGATACAATTTTCAACCGTATGATTTGAACGTATCCAACTAAGCCCACCCCATTCGTATGCTTGTTTTAACTATGGTCTAAAGTTGATGAGATGCTAGCAGGCAATGGAACAATAGAGGCCATCTTCCAAGAATTCATGACGAAGCTGAGAGACCTGAGGGACTCCAATGGAGGGAAGGTGCCACTACAGTCTACAATGTATCAGCTTTACTTCACCCAGGAGGCACCTTCATCGGTGATAGCCTAGTGTATAGTGAATCCAATAGTGAACCAAACACTTCTTCAATGCTTGTCAAGCCCATGACCATGGTACTCTTGGCAGGTGTTGGAGCCTCTTGCTCTGGGAAGATGGAGTACCTCCCTTTCCAGTTCCTGGTTTTAGAAGCTCATTCTACAGGTAGTACACTTCAAACACCCTGAAGATCCGATTTCTGGGATCATGCTGATTAGAAAGTCAAGGCTAGGGTACCTGCAGAAAAGAGGATGAAGGTTGTTATTACAACTATAACTCTGGCTGCATCTGTCCTGGGAATATACCAATTCCTAACCAGAAAAGACGATGAAATTCTAGATAGGGTAAAGAAGATACACCAGGAACTACAACAGGAAGGAAAACCCAGAACTAGAATAAGAGTCGACTAAAAGTTCCCTCATACAATTACCAAATACTAAATACAATATTGTTGGTTGATTCTTTGCATTATAGGATCAGTTTGTTTCTATTTAATCCTTTTCTTATTTTTATTTTGTATTACCAAGCCCTTCAACTTTATTCATTTTACATGAAGCCTTTAGACATTTTTCTTAGGGAACCTTTAGACATTTTTATACCATATAATTTATTCATCAAATATTGTATTATATACAATTTAGCCTTCAACTTTATTTATTTTATTTTTAAATTTAATTTTTTACTAATTAGAGTACTCCTTAAATAATAGATATATTTCCTAGTATATATAGATTTGAGGAGTCCAGGCATTAAAATAATAATAAAAAAACTTTCTTTTTAAGCCTTGTATAGCCCCACAAGCCCATTAACCCAAAGAGCAATAGGGATTTTTTTTCCTCCATGGGCATTGAGTATATAAATAAAACGCGAAAAACAGGCAAATATTTTTAATTGAAAAAAAAAAGGCAAAATTTTACTTTAACTGCGGAAAGGGTTTTAGAAAAACCCTTCTCTCCTCTTGTTTTAGCAACTTCGATTCCAGAATTTTCAAAGAGAGAAAATAATAAAAAAAAAAAAACATGGCATTCACTGGGAAAGGCAAAAAGCTAGGACGCGGCCAAAACGACGGCGACAAGGGCATCATATCCAAACTCTCGCAGGCCGTATCTGAGTCGCCATTGACGGAAGCCACCGTGAGAGTGGCCAACGTTACCAAGAAGCTGATTAAGAGCAGCGGAAAAGCAGCATGGTATGCCGGAACAACGCTTTTAATCGTTGGTGTCCCGCTCATGATCGCCATGGACCGTGAATGGCAGATGAATGATCAAGATTTGCAGCAGCAAACCCTCCTTCTTGGCTCACCCACTGTCTACTGAAGAAGAAAACATCAAAATCTGCTTTTGAGTTATATTTCAGAATTCCCTGTCTACTTTTTCTTTTATGCTTTGATTTAAAGATTATGGGATGTTTATTTAGTATTGAATTGATCAAGTTTATGATCATCTCTTTGATGGGATATATAATATATATTGCTAGAATTTAATTAGTATATATGTTTATATTTCTGGAACTACATTGCTTTTGCTTCGAAAATCACTCTTTAGATTTTGTCTAAAGAAAAACTGCAAACTCATTGTCTGCAAATTACTACCAAAAATCACGACAAGAACACAATTGCCATTGGAAAGCTTTTGAATGATTTTTTTCTTCTTCACCCTTGTCTTGTCTCAATCTAACATATTCTTAAAAAAAATCTATGAATCTAATGTAAAACGACGCAACTTGGGTAATAATGTGATGATAGTGAAGAAAACAATGGGCCGCATGGGCATGGTTTTATATGGTCCAATATAATATGCTACAACTAGGCTCAAATGTGTATAGCTATATGGTTTTTTCTTCTTTTCTCTTTCTTTGGCACACTTTCTTCTTTTCTCTTTCAAGTCTTATTTACTTTCTTCTTTAAGGACTAATAAGGTTTAAGTAATTGGGTAATTATTTGACACGCTGACAGTGTAAATTTTAGACTCCATAAGCGAGGGAGGAGTTGACACATACTAATTTTCTAAATTAATTTTATTTTTAAAATTAAAAACTATTTCCTAAAGGACACATGTCAACCCTTAATAGTCTATTAAACTCCATTAACGGTATATTGAATAATTTTTCCTAAGGTCTTATCTAAAATTTTGAAAATTCGTTGTATCATGATAAATTTTAAAATGTCAAAAATACCCTTTCATTGTTGTTGCATGCATCTCTTCTGTTTTATGAAGACATGCCGGTAAAGACAACGTACCTGTGTCGTATCAATGTCCGACACGGTGATATTTTGGACATTGCTGCTACTAAAGCGTTTGGGGTTTTGAGAGATTTGGACAAAATAACTAGCTGGAACATGAAATAATAAGGGGTTTAGTATAAGTTTATGAGCTTATACCTTGATGATAGTAAATCATGATATGAACACAATTATGATAGTAAACCCATACAAATATGTATAATAATTTTATAGCCTATTCAAATATATATAATATTTTTATAGCCGTGTCCTCAATTTTCAAAAATCTCCGTGAACGTATTCGTGTCGACGTATATATAATAATTGTTTACCTCTAAATAATTTTTTCCAACCAAAACAAGTTTATTGGTAGTTTTGTTAAGTTTCCAATAATACTTAATAGAATCCCATTGGATCTCAAACAAGGAGAAGAGAGGCTCTCTCAATGCCAATCTTGTTATTTACAAGATTCAAATTAAGGACATTAAACTCATTCCACTTAACCAATTAAAAAAATGTTTATGTTCTTAATTATGGTAATCTTAACAAGAAAGAAAATTCTTCTTAATATTCCAAAATGAAATTGAGAAGAAAAGAAACAAAAAGAAGTGGAAGAAATGGTCCTATAAGTGAGTTATTATCTGGCAAAAGAAACAGCTGATTACAGCTGTTGAATGTCAAGTGTTTTTATAGGTGCTCACAGCTGTTAAGTCTTTTTCTTTGTAAATTCTATAATCTTTTTTTCCCCTTGATAATGAGAAATAAGATTTTAATTTCCCTTTTTGAGGGTTGAAAAAATAAATAAAAGTTAAATATGGGTGCACCTCAAGTCTCAGCTCAACTCTTCAGACAATGCTTGAGACACAAGGTTAAACTATTTGTTGTTTTGGGATGAAAAAGAACAAAATTGATAAGTGAATAAGACAGTGAGTGAAGGCAAATGGCATCTGACAAATCTAACTCTACTATCAAACACTTTCTTAAAGTCTTAATTCCAAAACTGTAAAAAAGGAAGAACTTTGGGTCATGCAATTCAAGTGGACCTCAGAACATAAACAGTATGAATTCTTCCCACTTTTAGAAGTCTTTACTCGATAAATTTTTTTGCATTGGAAGAAGAATATTTACTAAATACAGAATAATTCAAGGCCTAAGTTAGGGTCATTTAGGTCAAAAAAATTGAACTCTCAATAGTAAAAACCAGCCAACCCTACAAAGGCAAGCCATGTGATGATGTGCTCACATTCACACCCTATCCTATCCTATCCACCACTCTTAAGTCTTAACTTTCCTCCTTTTCTTCTTCTTCTTCTTCTTCTCTCTCACTACATTTTCCACTGAGATTTTCCAGGTACAAATTTTCTTCTGAGATTTTAGTTTGCCTCTAATAATAGAACTCATACTTCATTCAGCAATATAGCTTTCATTGCTTTCAAAAGTTTTCAGTTTCCAACTTTTCTTTGCTAAAAACACTTGTAAGCAATGAATGGAACTTGGGAATATTCTTTTGAAGAACATTTAGAGTTCCTAATAACTTAAAGAAAAAGTCAAAATTGACAACTTACTAATTTACAGCTTTCCAAGTTCTTGACTTCTCTTTATCATCATTGATTAAAAGAAAATGTGCAAAACATATGAAATCTAAGTTCAGATACAAAATCAATCTAACTTTTACTGCCTAAACCAACTTCATGTTAGTTCACAATAGTCAATAGAGCAAAGGAAACAACAAAATAAAAAGAAAAGAAAAAACTGAGAAAGAGTTCATTAATACTACTATACTAGTATCCTTCTGGTTCAACAACCTCACTCAAAGTTATTTAATGTGTAACAAAAAGTTGCATATATCAAATTATCCAAAGAGAGTAGTACTACTTTCAAAACTTTCCATTTAAAGAAGCATAGCCAGAAATTGAAGATTCAACAAGAAAGAAAAGGAGAATCAAACCAAGAAATATTGAAATCAATCAATTAAATGAGATTTATTGTTCAGTAATTGAGGTTTACATATAAACTATATGATGAAATTAAGAGTTCAAATGAAATTTTTTTCCTTCTAAAATAGAAGCATCTCAGTATGCAAGCAAGCACACTGTGAAATTTAAACTATATTCATTGTTTTGTAGTCTAGAAAAGAGAATATGCAATGGAGCAATGAAATGAATCTATCATCATAGAAAGATTTTTAAGGAAAATCACATTCATTATGAATTCCTGCAGAACCCCAACATTTGGTTAAAGTCAATTATTTGATGTTATTTTAGGTGCTAAACTTGAGCTCAACTCAAAGGAGAAAAGAGAAGAGCTTGAAAAGGAAAAGAGAAAAGAAATAAAGGAAAAAAAAGATTAATAATTCTAGCTTGAAAGGAAAGAAAATGCTAAATCCACTATATGATTGTATGCAGCCCCTATCTTATGTGATGTGAGAGAACTTAACATGGACAAGCACTACTACTATAATAGTACTACAATTAAAAATATTAGTGATGATTCTGCTCAATCTAGGCCAACATTTTCTAGAAAGTCTCCCTAACCTTTTTTTAGTCTTGAAATTATTCTATTGTAACATGGAAAAAGATTGTATAATTCAAATCAGAAGAAAAAAAAAGAGAAATAAATATAATATAAATGAATAAAGGAAGCATCATGGTTTACTCCAATCAGAAAATACAAAAGATTTCAACAGTATGGAGAGAGAGTATGTGTGAGGCAGGGAAACTACTTTATGAAAAGCATATAAAGATGTGAAGAAAATGGAGAAGCATTAGTATGGAGAAGGGAGAAAAAAGACAAACACCCACATGGCCAGGCAAAAAAAAAGGGCCAAATTGCTCAAAATCTCCTTCTCTATCATTCTTTCAAGATGACAAAACATTAATTCCTTTTCTTATAGTTCCTTACAATATCCTTTTTTTTTCACCTTTGTGAAAAAATTTCATGTTTACATTTCATTTCACGCCCCCTAATGGCTAATGCTTCTCTGACCCTCAAAACTCTTACCTAATTGTAACAGCAAAATCCCACTTACTTTTAATCTGCCTCTCTTTCTTCACCAATTATATTCACCAGAATACCCCATATCAAGTTTCAAAAGAAGGAAAGAAATTTTCTACTAGCAAGAAAGAATCCACCTCTAACATGAACTCTGACCCCTTCAAGAATCTGAAAAAGATAAAAGATAAAACAAATTTATATCAGCAATCATAAAAAGAAGAAAATAAAACCAAAGGAAAGTAAGATCCTAGTACCCACTTTCATTCAATACAGAAAACAGGAAAACAGAACACAAATCAATTTTTTTTAATCTGAGAAGAAATATACCATCATGTTTCTTCATCACATTCCTTGCAAACATCAACAAAATGACAAGGAATCCCACTCCAGCCGCCCCTCCTACTATTATAGCCACTGTCTTTCCTGTATTTGGCCCTGGTCCTACATCAAAATCAAGAACATTTTGAAAATTTGAAGTCATTAATCTAAATTAAGACAAAACCCTTTTTCAATCTAACAAGGAATCAAAATGTTATACAATGAGAAAGAAAAGAGGAGGCTTTTTTTTGTATTTACCTGAAGAAGATGAGGAAGAATGTGGATATGAAGAAGAAGATGATCTTCTAGGAACCCCATTAGGATAATAACTGTAACTAATAAAGCACTTATGCAGATAGACTTGACCTGAGATGGAACTTCCACATTCAACCTGAGCTTTTTGAACAGCAGTTTTTATGCATTCTCCACAATCTGAATCTCCCACATCTCCTTCACATTGCCCCAACATATAAACGGATTGGTAATTAGTAGTATAAAAACCATGGCCACTAGTTACCCCATTTTCCAGCACAGAAAAGGCGGTATCCCTCCTCTCTTCAAATCCAGACCCAGCAACATTAGTAGCACCACAAGTCTTGAACAGCATTTCCATTCCAGAAATTTGAGCAAACCCAGAAACTTCATATAACATATAGCAGCCATAAAGTTGGATTCTTGAAGCTATAGTTTTGCCACAAAGTTTGTCAGCCAAAGTTGGGAGCTGGCTAACACAGTTGTAACAGTCACTGTTGCTGAGGTCTCCCCTGCATTGAAAAAGACCGTTAATGGTGGTTTGACCTGTCCCTGTTGTTGTCTTGTAAAACTTTACTTTCATAGACTGTGAAAGCAAGGTTTGAAACAAGGCAGAGAGAGCCTGAGAGTATAAACCAGATGGATCTGAAAAAGCCTGCTTTGAACAACCTTTGTAGACCAAGGTTGTGTAATCAGAAGCAGATTCAACAAGGGGAGAAAGCTCAAGAATGGTGAACAGGAAAAGGAATGAGAGGAAAAGGAACAAGGGTTTTGAACAGAAACCAAAACCCATTTGTTGGGATTGTTTTGTTTTTGGATCAAATCATTGCAGTTTTGGTAGGGATCTGTAAGGGCTTAGTGGGTTTTAGCCAAAACTGAGTATAGACTAAAAGGATGAGCTTCTAATGGTTTGGTTTGGTCTGGTTTCTGCAACTTCACCTTTTGAAAAAGAGTTTTGTTTTCTGGTTTCAATGGTAGTGTTTGAGATTTTTAACCTCACTTTTTTGGATGGCCTACCTCTGAAGCAGTGCACAGATGAGAGAGAGAGAGAGAGAAGAGAAGTTTATCTTTTGCTCTTCACAAGATATAGTACAATGCACAATACAAATGATAGTAATAGAGAAATATTTTTATGGAAATGCTGAAACTGATTAAACCCTTTTTTAAATATTTTCAAGAGAATGAGAACAAAATGGGGTTTGATTTAAAATAAACTTGTCAATTATAATACTAGTATTAAGCAATATTCCCTGCTTTGAAAGATGGTAATGGTAAGGACCTGGTATGAATGTTTAAAGGAATCTGAATTTATGGGGAGGAAAGTGCCATGGAGTTTGACTGCAGTGCATCTCACTTGAGAACTGTTTGAATTTCTACAGTTTCAAATTGAATAATAATATAATTAGCAGTTGTAATATTATTATTTTTGGGGGGCCTTATTTGAACTTTATTAGGACACATAAGGCCTAGATGTGCATATGAAAGAAGTGAGGGACTTAAAATATGTACAAATATATGCATTAATTGAAAATTGTTCTTTTCTGCCTTTCATTTTTCTAAGAAAATGGCAGCCTGTCATGTTTTTCTTGAAGAATTTATAACCAAGAGGAAAAGCACATGACAAGAACTTTGAATCATTCATGGCATAGCTGGCATCTTTACATTGGTTGATTAGTGATTACCATTGAAGATTTGCAAATTGCAGATTGATTTCTTGATAAACTATTTAATGGGGGTAGCATACAGATTTATTCCTCTGATCAGTAAAAAAAAATATCAAATTTTCATGTCTGTGGGTGTGTTAGATTGATTGATATCAGACAAATACTACTATAGGAATATCAGATTATTCTGATTGCTTTAGATTACATGGCAAACTTGTTCTATTTAAATCTCTCCATATCCATGACTGGGATTGTCTGTCACTATAGCTATCTATTTTAATTTTTAGCAATCAAACAAACCAAATTTGGTTATATTTTCTGACATTTTTATTTCACTAATAATATATTAACACCCACTGGGGTAAGAAGTGAAGCAGGTTTTTTATAGCCTTGTGTTCATTATTTTGAAGGTTCTATTATATGTTTCATGATGATGAACATGTTGATGTTTTGTCATTATAATAAAAAATCTGTCAGCATCATTTTGAATGCCAGTTTTAAACACTCTTCACTGTCATGAAAACTACAAAGAAAAGAATATAATGAATAACTAAACAAAGACAACCTAAATGTTGGCTCCTGCTTTTTGTTTTCTTCTCACTATGTAAGAAAAAGAAACCCATTCATCATCAGTCATAATGGCATTCAAATCTTCATTGAAATGCAGAGTACCAAAAAAGTTGCCCATTTTAATATATAACTATTAGACTTGAGATCCAATTTTCAAATAGGGGGGAGCCTTGTAACTTTAGGCTATCTTTTCATGAAATAATTAAGGTGTGGATCCAATTCAAAGTGGTAAGAAGAGCCTATAAGAGTCAAGGGTGCAACTGCAAGTAGCAACTAGCAACCTTTTTTCTCCAATAAAGTTAATTTTTACTATATCATCAAGTGGTATGAAAGCATGAAAGGCTACATAATTATTATTATTATTATTTTTTTAAAAAGCAACAAGACTACATAATTATTATTCTTTTAGTATATTTACAAGTTTAACTTGTTCGAGTCGAATCAGTTTACTATGAGTTAATTTCTCTCGACAATGATTTTCTTAGACTTAAAGAAAAAGTACCAAATGTTGGTAAGGCTACATAATTATGCAGATGAACATGTTATAACAGAAAACAGATCTTCTTAAGCAGGGTTTGCTTAAGACAGAACTCTTGGGCTTAGACATGATGCAACCCACCATTGGGCTTTGCTGTCTCTTATTAGTCCTTATACAAAAAGAAGAAGCAAAGGGGGCCAACCAAGTAAACATTTAGCAATCTGTGTGATGAAGTAAACACAAAAACCCATGCTGAAAAAGGCCTGCAAGTCTTTGCCAAACAACCCAAAGAGAATCAGTCTGCAACAACTTCCACTTGTCAGTCTTTGTCTACTTGACAGCTTTCTCAGTTCCTTTGTATATCACTATATATATCTACAAACAAATACATACATAAACTCCAAATTGCTTCCTTGATTAACACCAAAAAGACCTAAAAATTTAGAGATGAATGAATGTCCAAAAGATGGACATAATCAATAGAAAAGTTTGCTAAGAGGTCTTCTTCTCACCTAATCATCATGTCAAAAAGCAAGCTCAAATTTTATGTTAGATGTTATAAAAAAAAAGAGTTTTAATGTTGTCATTGTCAATATCTTCTTCTTATTATCTGTTGGTTTTAGTTTTTTTAGTTAAAACCTTGACTATGAGTTGATTAGTTGTTCCTTGACTTCCTATGCATGACATTTAACCTACCAAACATATTAAGAAGATAGTTGAAACTTCCCAAAATTGTCATGTATATACATTCTTTTACTTTTTTATGTTTTTTAACTTCAAAGGAAGTATACATATATGTTAACTCACAACTTTCCTTATCAAAAACAAATTACTCATAATTTAGATTAATTAGATGTATATATTAATTAATATAGTTGGTGCAACACAAGATTTATACCATAGAAATATTCCATATCATTCCAAATCCGACAGTGAAAAATTAGAAATATAAAATGAAAAAGTAGCTAATGTCACTTGACATTAAATACACATAGATGAAGGACCAAAAACCTTACATAATTAAATAGCCATTTTTTTTAAAATATATAATAATAATAATTGAAGGAGATCATGGCCATTCATTTTACAAAGTCTAAGGTTGTGATTTTTTAATGAATATTTTCTTTTTCTTTTTTTTTGCACACGTGAATATTTTCTCATAAAATTACTACTGTATAAGAAAAAAATAATTTTAAAAAGAAAAAGAGAGATTCTTTTATAGTTAGATGATTTGAAGATTCCATCTTCTAAAAGGAACCCCACGAAAGGAAGAACAAGAAAAAAAAA
>AWUE01015847.1:0-10783 GCA_001974825.2 Corchorus olitorius | reverse complement strand
CATTCCTCTCAAGCCACACATAATAGCAAAAACTGGTCCAAGCAAGTTTAAGAACAAGAGTAAGTAGGGACTTGCCCTTAAACCCCTTAATAGCCCACTGAAATTCATAATTCCAATCACCAACCTCTCTAGAAAAACCACATGTTGTAAGAACCTTCCGCCAAACTGATTTAGAAAATTCGCATGAGAAGAAGATATGATTTCGACAATCAACATAGGATTGACAAAGCAAACATTCAGTGGAATCCAATGTTATCCCCCAATGCATCATTCGATCTCTAGTTGGAAGTCTATTCAAAACAACCAACCAAGATATAAATGAGCATTTGGGCACTTGCAATGGAAACCAGATTAACTTTTGCCAGACTTGTTTTTCCTGTTGATGCCTAAGAAGTTCATAAACATCAGCAGCTTTATACTTATCACCTGCAAAAGGCCAGTGAGTAGACCCTTGTAATATATACTGATCTACAAGAACTCTTAACTTTAGCAACTTCTTCAAACTCCAACTATATCTCTGCAAAATCGGAATATCCATAATATTCCTTCCTTTAAGAACATAAGCTGAAATCCAGGAGACCCACACTGAGCCAGACTGAATATAAAGAAGCCACAAGTTTCTAATGATGCATGCTCTATTCCAAAAGTATAAGTCCTTGAAGCCAAGACCCCCCTCGGATTTAGGATGACAGACCTGCTCCCAACTGACTTTGGCGCCTTTACTATTGCCTGTTTGCCCTTTCCATAAGTAGCTTGCACATAACTGATTTACTTTGGTGATGACAGATTGCGGTAAGATAAAATTCACACACCAAAAGTTCTGCATGCTGAAGAGAACGGTTTGTATTAGTTGACATCTACTAGCATACGAGATACTTTTTGCTGTCCATGACTGAATTCTCTTAGTGATCTTTTCAATAAGAGGAAAACAATCTTTAGCATTAAGCCTCTTAGAAACAAGAGGAACCCCCAAATATCGAACTGGGAGTTGGCCTAATTTAAAGCCTGATTCTGCTTTCATCTCATCAATAATCTCAACAGAAACTCCAGTGCAAAATCTCACTTTTGGAGCAGTTTAATTGCAATCCCGAAAACTGGTAAAACAAGTCCAACAAATTCTTAACACCTATAATAGAATCCAGAGTGCCTTTGGTGAAAATTAAGAGATCGTCAGCAAAGCTAAGATGGGTAAGCTGCACCTTTTTACACTTAGGATGATATGCATAAACACCATAGTTAACCCCTGCATTTAGAAGATGGGAAAGCACATTCATAGCAAGGACAAAAAGGTAGGGAGACAAAGGATCCCCCTGTCTAACCCCACGAGCTCCTGTAAAATAGCCTTCAAGTCCCCCGTTAATAGAAACAGAATATCTAGCAGAGGTGACACAAGTAGATATCCATTTAATGAATAGAGCAGGATAATGCAAAGCATGTAAAACAGATAAGACGAAATCCCAACCAAGAGTATCAAAAGCCTTCCTCAAATCTATCTTCAAAGCACATCTTGGAGAGAGGTTATGCTTGTGATAATCGCTAACAAGTTCTTGAGCCATTAATACATTATCAACAATGTTTCTCCCCTCAATAAAAGCACTCTGATTCCAAGAAATAACATAAGGTAGGGTCTTTTTCAATCTATTTGCTAAAATTTTAGAAATGCACTTATAAACCATTGAGCAGCAGGAAATAGGTCTGAAATCCACCATAGAACTAGGATTTTCGACTTTGGGAACTAGAGCAATAATAGAAGCATTGAACGCAGGCAGGATTTCACAATGTTCAAATGCATAAAGAATGGCAGCAATAACATCATCACCAACAATTGACCAAGCACATTTGTAAAAGTGAGCAGAATAGCCATAAGGACCAGGGGCTTTGTTGCTATTTAAAGAAAGGAAAGTATCAGTTACCTCTTTTGCAGTGATGGGCCTTACAAGCATTTGAGCCTGTTCTGTAGAGACCTTCTCAACTAATAAGTCCTCCAAGAAATCGATGGAGCAGCCTGAGATTCGTTGATTTTTTTCACCTAGAAATTTTTTAAAATAACTCACTGCTTCAGTCTTAATAAGTTCATAGTTATCAAGTTTTTTCACCTTTGGAATTATAAAGCACCTTAATAGTACTTTTATGTTGTCTAATTTTCATTGACTTATGAAAAAATCCAGTATTCGAATCCCCTTCTTTAAGCCACTGAACTCTGGATTTCTGTTTGTAAAAACTCTCTTCAGCGGCTTGTAGTTCATGAAGTTCCTCTATAGCAACTTTATGTTCAGAAATTAACCTTACCGTAGGGGAAGAAAGAATGGCCTCCTGCAACTTAGCAACTATCTTCTTCTTCTCATCAACTTTCTGAGATAATTTCCCAAACTTTCTTTGATTAAAATCTATAAGGAGGGGTTTCAGATTTTTCAGCTTACTATGCAGCTTCAACATTGGGTTTCCCCTAACAGGCTTGTTCCAGCTATCAACTACAATAGACAAGAACTCAGTGTGTTTTGTCCAATAGTTAAAGAATTTAAAGGGTTTTAGGGGGAGAGTAACTTTTCACCTCTGTTTTTATCATCATCAAACAATGATCTGACACTTCAGGAAGTAAAAACTCTACTGTAGAATGAGCAAAATTTGAAATCCATGCACCATTGTTTAAAACTCTGTCAAGCTTACGAGCTAAAGGCTTTTCACTGCAATTCTTATTCCAGGAAAATTTGGGACCACTATAAACATGATCAAATATCTCGTAAACATTCTCTAAAATCCTGAATATCAGCCAAAATCCCATTATTATCTGAGCTTTCATCTAAACTGTGAATACAATTAAAATCACCAGCAATCATCCAAGGCATATTAGGAAAATCAGCAGCTAATTTCCTAAGTTTGATCCATAATTTCTTCCTTTGATCTCCTCTATTAAGTCCGTAAACAGCAGTAAAAAGAAACGTATGATTATCCACAGCAATGGTAATACATTGCTCATCAATATCAACACAATCAACAGTCAAAATATTCTTCCATAGTATCCAAATTCTACCATTATAGGCCTTTGAATAATTATGCACAAAATCCCAACCAACAAAGTGCTTTGATAAAATACCAGCAGAATTATGGGATTTAACTCTAGTTTCAAGCATACATATGATATCAGCATGTAATCTTTTGAACCTACTAACAACTTCTCTTTGTCTAGAGAAATCATTGATGCCCTTAACGTTCCAAACTGCAATATTCATTGAGAGGGAGTGGGTAAAGTACTAGAAGAGCTAGATTGAGAAGCTCTTATACTATATTAAAAAGTACATATTCTTGCAAAACTTTTGAATCGCCCATTATACCTTATTTTTTGAATATATTTCTTAAATGCCATTGTTTAGACTTTTATAGTTTTACTCAACTAAAAACTCTATTTTTATTTTATTAAATATAATATACTTATAACTATTTAATTTTTACCATTTTACTATTTAATTAAAAAAATTATATATATTAGAATTTTTTAAATATATTTTTATAATTTTACTCAACTAAAACTCTATTTTTTGGCAAAAAAAACTAAAAACTCTATTTTTATTTAATTAAATCTAATATCCTTATACCTATTTTATATTTATCAATTTACTAATTTAATTAAAAAAACTTAGATATATTAGAATTTTTAAAATATATTTCTTAAATGACATTGTTTATATTTTACAGTTTTTTAAAAATCGAAATAAGATTCAAATGCTCGTAAAAACAAATTCTTATATACAATGTGGTTGGGATTTGGTTCGATGAATATAGATATTTGAAGGATTCTTTACGCCAAAAATCATGCAAAATTGAGCCGGGACTCTGGAATGCGTTTTTAGCTAAAAAAAAAAAACCATGATAGTTAGTACACGATTTCGGCTAAAATTTTGCAAAAATTGACCCGAAAGGTTTTTCCTCTATTGACCCGAAAGGTTTTTCCTCAATTTTTTGCCACAATACACAGAAAAATATATAATTCAACGCCGAAAAGATTGAAAGGTTTTTCACGCTTCTAATATCGTTTTTACATTTTTTTCCCGAATTTATTTCTAATTAAATCGAAATAAAGATTCAGATGCTCGTAAAATCAGATCCTTAAATCCATTGTGGCTGAGATTTGGTTAGATGAATATAGATATTTCAAGGAGTCTTTCTGCCAAAAATCATCCAAAACTGAGCCGGGGCCCCGAAACGCATTTTTTGCCGAAAACTGTGATAGTTAGTACACGATTTCGACTAAGAACTGACCGGAATAGGTCTTTCCCAATTTTTTGCGAAATATTCAGAAAAAATATATAATTCAATGACAAAAAGATTAACAGGCTTTTCACGCTTCTAATATCGTTTTTCCATTTTTTTCCCGAATTAATTTCTAATTAAATCAATACAAGATTCAGATGCTCGTAAAAACAAATCCTTATATACAATGTCGCTGACATTTGGTTCAATGAATATAGATATTTCAAGGAGTCTTTGCGCCAAAAATCATGCAAAATTTAGCCGGCACTCCGGAACGCGTTTTTAGCCAAATACCGTGATGTACACGATTTCGACTAAAATTTTACAAAAATTGACCCGAAAAGTTTTCCTCAATTTTTTGCCACAATACTCAGAAAAAATATATTATTCAACGATAAAAAATTTGATTTGTTTTTCACGCTTTTAATATTGTTTTACCTTTTTTTTCCGAATTCATTTCTAATTAAATCGAAACAAAGATTGAGATACTCATAAACACAAATCTTTAAATCCATTGTGGCTGAGATTTGGTTAGATAAATATAGTTATTTCAAGGAGTCTTTCTGCCAAAAATCTTGCAAAACTGAGCCGGGGCCCGAAATGCATTTTTAGTAAAAAACCATGATGGTTAGTGCACGATTTCGGCTAAAAAGTAACCCGAAAAGTTTTTCTAATGTTTTGCAAAATATTCAGAAAAAATATATAATTCAACGTCAAAAAAATTGACGGACTTTTCACGCTTCTAATATCCTTTTTCCTTTTTTTTCCGAATTAATTTCTAATTAAATCGAAATAAGATTCAGATGCTCGTAAAAACAAATTCCTATATACAATGTGGCTGGGATTTGGTTCATTGAATATAGATATTTGAAGGATTCTTTACGCCAAAAATAATGCAAAATTGAGCCGGGACTCAAAAATGCGTTTTTAGCAAAAAAAAAAAAACCATGATAGTTAGTACACGATTTCGGCTTAAATTTTGCAAAAATTGACCCGAAAGGTTTTTCCTCTATTGACCCGAAAGGTTTTTCCTCAATTTTTTACCACAATACTTAGAAAAATATATAATTCAACGCAAAAAATATTGAAAGGTTTTTCACGCTTCAAATATCGTTTTTCTATTTTTTTCCTGAATTTATTTCTAATTAAATCGAAATAAAGATTCAGATGCTCGTAAAATCAGATTCTTAAATCTATTGTGGCTGAGATTTGGTTAGATGAATATAGATATTTCAAGGAGTCTTTCTGCCAAAAATCATACAAAACTAAGTCGGGGCCCCAAAACGCATTTTTTGCCGAAAACCGTGATTGTGAGTATACGATTTCGACTAAAAACTGACCAGAAAAGGTTTTTCTCAATTTTTTTGCGAAATATTCAGAAAAAATATATAATTCAATGACAAAAATATTAACAGGGTTTTCACGCTTCTAATATCGTTTTTCCATTTTTTTCAGAATTCATTTCTAATTAAATCAAAACAAGATTCAGATGCTCGTAAAAACAAATCCATATATACAATGTGGTTGACATTTGGTTCAATGAATATAGATATTTCAATGAGTCTTTGCGACAAAAATCATGCAAAATTTAGCCGACACTCCGGAACGCGTTTTTAGCCAAAAACCGTGATGGTTAGAACACGATTTCGGCTAAAATTTTGCAAAAATTGACCAGAAAAGTTTTTCCTCAATTTTTTGCCACAATACTCAGAAAAAATATATTATTCAACGCTAAAAAAATTGATGTGTTTTTCAAGCTTCTAATATCGTTTTTTTTTCCGAATTCAATTCTAATTAAATCGAAACAAAGATTGAGATACTCGTAAACAGAAATCTTTAAATCCATTGTGGCTGAGATTTGGTTAGATAAATATAAATATTTCAAGGAGTCTTTCTGCCAAAAATCATGCAAAACTGAGCCGGGGCCCGAAATGTATTTTTAGTAAAAAACCGTGATGGTTAGTACACAATTTCGGCTAAAAAGTAACCCGAAAAGTTTTTCTAATGTTTTGCAAAATATTCAGAAAAAAGATATAATTCAACGTCAAAACAATTGACGGACTTTTCATGCTTCTAATATCGTTTTTCCTTTTTTTTCCGAATTAATTTCTAATTAAATCGAAATAAGATTCAGATTCTCGTAAAAACAAATTCTTATATACAATGTGGCTAGGATTTAGTTCGATGAATATAGATATTTGAAGGATTTTTTACGCAAAAAATCATGCAAAATTGAGTCAGGACTCAGGAATGCGTTTAGCCAAAAAAAAACCATGATAGTTAGTACACGATTTCGTTGGCAAAAAAAAGTACACGATTTCGGCTAAAATTTTGCAAAAATTGACCCGAAAGATTTTTCCTCAATTTTTTGCCACAATACTCAGAAAAATATATAATTCAACGCCAAAAAGATTTAAAGGTTTTTCACGCTTCTAATATCATTTTTCCATTTTTTTCCCGAATTTATTTCTAATTAAATCGAAATAAAGATTCAGATGCTCGTAAAATCAAATCCTTAAATCTTTTATGGCTGAGATTTGGTTAAATGAATATAGATATTTCAAGGAGTCTTTCTGCCAAAAATCACGCAAAACTGAGCCGGGGCCCCGAAACGCATTTTTTGCCGAAAACCGTGATGGTTAATACACGATTTCGACTAAAAACTGACCAGAAAAGGTTTTTCTCAATTTTTTGCGAAATATTCAGAAAAATATATAATTCACTGACAAAAAGATTAACAGGCTTCTCATGCTTCTAATATTTTTTTCCATTTTTTTTTCCGAATTAATTTCTAATTAAATCAAAACAAGATTCAGATGCTCGTAAAAACAAATCCTTATATACAATGTGGCTGACATTTGGTTCGATGAATATAGATATTTCAAGGAGTCTTTCTGTCAAAAATCATGCAAAATTTAGACGGCACTCCAGAACGCGTTTTTAGCCAAAAACCGTGACGTACACGATTTCGGGTAAAATTTTGCAAAAATTGACCTGAAAAGTTTTTCCTCAATTTTTTGCCACAATACTCAGAAAAAATATATTATTCAACGCTAAAAAAATTGATGTGTTTTTCACGCTTCTAATATCGGTTTTCCTTGTTTTTTTTTCCGAATTCAATTCTAATTAAATTGAAACAAATATTGAGATACTCGTAAACACAAATCTTTAAATCCATTGTGGCTGATAGTTGGTTAGATAAATATAGATATTTCAAAGAGTCTTTCTGCCAAAAATCATGCAAAACTGAGCCGGGGCCCGAAATGCATTTTTAGTAAAAAACCGTAATGGTTAGTACACGATTTCGGCTAAAAAGTAACCCGAAATTTTTTTAAATATTTTGCAAAATATTCAGAAAAAATATATAATTCAACGTCAAAAAAATTGACGGACCTGTCACGCTTATAATATCATGCTCGTAAAAAACAAATCCTTATATACAATGTGGCTGACATTTGGTTCGATGAATATAGATATTTCAAGGAGTCTTTGCGCCAAAAATCATGCAAAATTTAGCCAGCACTCCGGAACGCGTTTTTAGCCAATAACCGTGATGGTTAGTACACGATTTCGGGTAAAATTTTGCAAAAATTGACCTGAAAAGTTTTTCCTCAATTTTTTGCCACAATACTCAGAAAAAATATATTATTCAACGCTAAAAAAATTGATGTGTTTTTCACGCTTCTAATATCGGTTTTCCTTGTTTTTTTTTCCCGAATTCAATTCTAATTAAATCGAAACAAAGATTGAGATACTCGTAAACACAAATCTTTAAATCCATTGTGGCTGATAGTTGGTTCGATGAATATAGATATTTCAAGGAGTCTTTGCGTCAAAAATCATGCAAAATTTAGCCGGCACTCCGGAACGCGTTTTTAGCCAAAAACCGTGATGGTACACGATTTCGGATAAAATTTTGCAAAAATTGACCTGAAAAGTTTTTCCTCAATTTTTTGCCACAATACTCAGAAAAAATATATTATTCAACGCTAAAAAAGTTGATGTGTTTTTCACGCTTCTAATATCGGTTTTCCTTGTTTTTTTTTTCCGAATTCAATTCTAATTAAATCGAAACAAAGATTGAGATACTCGTAAACACAAATCTTTAAATCCATTGTGGCTGATAGTTGGTTCGATGAATATAGATATTTCAAGGAGTCTTTGCGCCAAAAATCATGCAAAATTTAGCCGGCACTCCGGAATGTGTTTTTAGCCAAAAACCGTGATGGTTAGTACACGATTTCGGCTAAAAAGTAACCCGAAAAGTTTTTTAAATATTTTGCAAAATATTCAGAAAAAATATATAATTCAACGTCAAAAAAATTGACGGACCTGTCACGCATCTAATATCATGCTCGTAAAAAACAAATCCCTATATACAATGTGGCTGACATTTGGTTCGATGAATATAGATATTTCAAGGAGTCTTTGCGCCAAAAATCATGCAAAATTTAGCCGGCAATCCGGAACGCGTTTTTAGCCAAATACCGTGATGGTTAGTACAAGATTTCGGATAAAATTTTGCAAAAATTGACCTGAAAAGTTTTTCCTCAATTTTTTGCCACAATACTCAGAAAAAATATATTATTCAATGCTAAAAAATTTGATGTGTTTTTCACGCTTCTAATATCGTTTTTCCTTGCTTTTTTTTCCGAATTCAATTCTAATTAAATCGAAACAAAGATTGAGATACTCGTAAACACAAATCTTTAAATCCATTGTGGCTGATAGTTGGTTAGATAAATATAGATATTTCAAAGAGTCTTTCTGTCAAAAATCATGCAAAACTAAGCCGGGGCCCGAAATGCATTTTTAGTAAAAAACTGTGATGGTTAGTACACGATTTCGGCTAAAAAGTAACCCGAAAAGTTTTTCAAATATTTTGCAAAATATTCAGAAAAAAATATATAATTCAACGTCAAAAAAATTGACGGACCTTTCACGCTTCTAATATCGTTTTTCTTTTTTTTTTCGAATTAATTTCTTATTAAATCGAAATAAGATTCAGATGCTCGTAAAAACAAATTTTTATATACAATGTGGCTGAAATTTGGTTCGATGAATATAGATATTTGAAGGATTCTTTACGCCAAAAATCATGCAAAATTGAGTCGGGACTCAGGAATGCGTTTTTAGCAAAAAAAAACCGTGATAGTTAGTACACGATTTCGGGTAAATTTTTGCAAAAATTTACCCGAAAGATTTTTCCTCTATTGACCCGAAAGGTTTTTCCTCAATTTTTCGCCACAATACTCTGAAAAATATATAATTCAACGCCAAAAAGAATGAAAGGTTTTCCACGCTTCTAATATCATTTTTCCGTTTTTTCCCGAATTTATTTCTAATTAAATCGAAATAAAGATTCAGATTCTCGTAAAATCAAATCCTTAAATCCATTGTGGCTGAGATTTGGTAAGATGAATATAGATATTTCAAGGAGTCTTTCTGCCAAAAATCTTGCAAAACTGAGCCGGGGCCCAAAATGCATTTTTAGTAAAAAACTGTGATGGTTTGTACACGATTTCGGCTAAAAAGTAACCCGAAAAGTTTTTGTAATGTTTTGCAAAATATTCAGAAAAAATATATAATTCAACGTCAAAAAAATTGACGAACTTTTCACGCTTCTAATACCGTTTTTCCTTTTTTTTCGAATTAATTTCCAATTAAATCGAAATAAGATTCAGATGCTCGTAAAAACAAATTCTTATATACAATGTGGCTGGGATTTGGTTCGATGAATATAGATATTTGAAGGATTCTTTACACCAAAAATCATGCAAAATTGAGCCGGGACTCCGGAATGCGTTTTTAAGCCTAAAAAAAAAACCATGATAGTTTGTACACGATTTCGGTTAATATTTTGCAAAAATTGATCCAAAAAGGTTTTTCCTATATTAACGCGAAAGGTTTTTCCTCAAATTTTTGCCACAAATACTCAGAAAAATATATAATTCAACGCCAAAAAGATTGAAAGGTTTTTCACGCTTCTAATATCGTTTTTCCATTTTTTCTCGAATTTATTTTTAATTAAATCGAAATAAAGATTCAGATGCTCGTAAAATCAAATCCTTAAATCCATTGTGGCTGACAATTGGTTCGATGAGTATAGATATTTCAAGGAGTGTTTGCTCAAAAATCATGCAAAATTTAGCCGGCACTCCGGAACGCGTTTTTAGCCAAAAACCGTTCGGCTAAAATTTTGCAAAAATTGACTTGAAAAGTTTTTCCTCAATTTTTTGCCACAATACTCAGAAAAAATATATTATTCAACGCTAAAAAAATTGATGTGTTTTTCAAGCTTCTAAAATCGTTTTTCCTAATTTTTTTTTTCGAATTCATTTCTAATTAAATCGAAACAAAGATTGAGATACTCGTAAACACAAATCTTTAAATCCATTATGGCTGAGATTTGGTTAGATAAATATAGATATTTCAAGGAGTCTTTCTGCCAAAAATCATGCAAAACTGAGCCGGGGTCCAATGCATTTTTAGTAAAAAACCATGATGGTTAGTACACGATTTCGGCTAAAAAGTA
>AWUE01015846.1:0-53525 GCA_001974825.2 Corchorus olitorius | reverse complement strand
GAAAGGTTTTTCTCAATTTTTTGCGAAATATTCAGAAAAAAATATATAATTTAATGACAAAAAGATTAACAGGCTTTTCACGCTTCTAATATCATTTTTCCATTTTTTTTCCGAATTAATTTCTAATTAAATCAAAACTAGATTCAGATGCTCGTAAAAAACAAATCCTTATATACAATGTGGCTGACATTTGGTTCGATGAATATAGATATTTCGAAGAATCTTTGCGCCAAAAATCATGCAAAATTTAGCCGGCACTCCTGAACGCGTTTTTAGCCAAAAACCGTAATATAACGTACACGATTTCGGCTAAAATTTTGCAAAAATTGACCCGAAAAGTTTTTCCTCAATTTTTTGCCACAATACACAGAAAAAATATATTATTCAACGCTAAAAAAATTGATGTGTTTTTCAAGCTTCTAATATCGTTTTTCCTTTTTTTTCCGAATTCATTTCTAATTAAATCGAAACAAAGATTGAGATACTCGTAAACACAAATCTTTAAATTCATTGTGGCTGAGATTTGGTTAGATAAATATAGATATTTCAAGGAGTCTTTCTGCCAAAAATCATGCAAAACTGAGTGGGGGCCCCGAAATGCACATTTAGTAAAAAACCGTAATTGTTAGTACACGATTTCTGCTAAAAAGTAGCCCGAAAAGTTTTTCAAATGATTTGCAAAATATTCAGAAAAAATATATAATTCAACGTCAAAAAAGTTGACGAACTTTTCACGCTTCTAATATCGTTTTTCCCTTTTTTTTTCCGAATTAATTTCTAATTAAATCGAAATAAAGATTCAGATGCTCGTAAAATCAAATCCTTAAATCCATTGTGGCTGAGATTTGGTTAAATGAATATAGATATTTCAAGGAGTCTTTCTGCCAAAAATCATGCAAAATTGAGCCGGGGCGTGAAATGCATTTCTAGTAAAAAACCGTGATGGTTTGTACACGATTTCGGCTAAAAAGTAACCCGAAAAGTTTTTCTAATGTTTTGCAAAATATTCAGAAAAAATATATAATTCAACGTCAAAAAAATTGACGAACTTTTCACGCTTCTAATTTCGTTTTTCCTTTTTTTTCGAATTAATTTCTAATTAAATCGAAATAAGATTCAGATGCTAGTAAAAATAAATTCTTATATACAATGTGGCTGGGATTTGGTTTGATGAGTATAGATATTTGAAGGATTCTTTACACCAAAAATCATGCAAAATTGAGCCGGGACTCAGGAATGCGTTTTTAGCCAAAAAAAAACCATGATAGTTAATACACGATTTCGTTGGCAAAAAAAAGTACACAATTTCGGCTAAAATTTTGCAGAAATTGACCCGAAAGGTTTTTCCTCAATTTTTTGCCACAATACTCAGAAAAAAATATAATTCAACACCAAAAAGATTGAAAGGATTTTCACGCTTCTAATATCGTTTTTCTATTTTTTCCCGAATTTATTTCTAATTAAATCGAAATAAAGATACAGATGCTCGTAAAATTAAATTCTTAAATCCATTGTGGCTGAGATTTGATTAGATGAATATAGATATTTCATGGAGTCTTTCTGCCAAAAATCATGCAAAATTGAGCCGGGGTCCCGAAACGCATTTTTTGCCGAAAACCGTGAAGGTTAGTACACGATTTCGACTAAAAACTGACCAGAAAAGTTTTTTCTCAATTTTTTGCGAAATATTCAGAAAAAAAAAATATATAATTTAATGACAAAAAGATTAACAGGCTTTTCACGCTTCTAATATCGTTTTTCCATTTTTTTTCCGAATTAATTTCTAATTAAATCAAAACAAGATTCAGATGCTCGTAAAAAACAAATCCTTATATACAATGTGGCTGACATTTGGTTCGATGAATATAGATATTTCGAGGAATCTTTGCGCCAAAAATCATGCAAAATTTAGCCGGCACTCCTGAACGCGTTTTTAGCCAAAAGCCGTAATATAAGGTACACGATTTTCGGCTAAAATTTTGCAAAAATTGACCCGAAAAGTTTTTCCTCAATTTTTTGCCACAATACTCAGAAAAAATATATGATTCAACGCTAAAAAAATTGATGTGTTTTTCAAGCTTCTAATATCGTTTTTATTTAGAAATTAATTCAGGAAAAAAATAAAAACGATATTAAAAACGTGAAAAGCCCTCCAATCTTTTTGGCGTTGAATTATATATTTTTTGAGTATTTTGGCCATAAATTAAGGAAAAACTATTCTAGTTAATTTTCACAAAATTTTAGTTGAAATCGTGTGTTAATAACCATCACAGTTTTTAACTAAAAACGCATTCCAGGGCCCCGGCTTTGTTTTGTATGCTTTTTGGTGCCAAGACTCCTTGAAATGTCTATTTTCATCTGACCAAATCTCAGACATATTGGATTTAAGGATTTATTTTTACAAGTATCTGAATATTGTTTGGATTTAATTAGAAATTACTTTAGAAAAAAAACACATCAAAAGTCCTCCAATCTTTTCGACATTGAATTATATATTTCTTATGAGCATTTTTGCCAGAAATTTTAGTAGAATATAATTTACTAAGCCTTTATATTTTCTAGATTAAAAGCTCAAATATGGGCTTGGCTTTTAGTGAAAAGGTCATTTAAGGGCCTAAACTTTAGAAAAGGTCAAATAAGTGCCCAACCTTTTTTATTTTGGTTTATATATATCCACAAATTTCATGGAAATATGCTTTTCTCTAGTTTATATATATATATAAACATCCCATTATCCCAATTTATAGAAAATGTCCACAAGTTTCATGTAAATGTTCTTATTTGATCCAAATCGTAAAGTTTAGACACCTATTAACCTTTTCCCTAAGATCAACCCCTATTTGAACTTTTAGCCTATTTTCTAGCAAGAGCACCATTGACAACCTGAAAAGTAAGAGAAGCTTAAAAATATATTATCTATCTCCAAGGGCCATTGCCTCTCCTTCACCACCCGAAACTGTATGAGTTGTTTCTAGCACTTTTTCCAATGAATTAAGACTTTGAATAATTATGTTGGGCCATATTTCTGACTAATTGGGCCTGACTAATTTTACTGCCCTAACTTCTTATGAGCATGTTAAAAGGCCTTTTTTGGCCGAAGCTTGTAAAGAGGCCTTAATGAATAGAATTTTAACGGGACTTATTTAAAATAATTAGCTTCTATTGGGCATAGATCTTAACAGAGTTTGCCTTTAAATGATTTTATTGGGCCTTTTGAGTGAAAATGTGGACATAAATACCTTAAGCTGGGCCTTGTGCCTTAAGTGACCTAAATTGGTGCCAAGAAAAACAGTGAGCCTAAATACCCCTATTTATGAACTATATATATTATAGGCTATAACAATAGAAATAAAAATGAACTACATGCTAACTTTAAACCTAGAATGAACTATATGCCGTAACGATAGACCCAAATGCCAACAACATTTTGTTGGGCCTCTATTTCGATGTTGTGGCCCTACTAGACGGAATGCAGCAAGAAGTCTTAATATATTAAACCACTTTAATAGGGCCAGCTACAAGGCCCAATAGGTGTCTGCCGCAAAAATTGAATAATAGGATCATAAGCACTATAGGGACCTATTAAAGAATTAATTTAAGAACGAAATCCAATGAGAAAATAGAAATATCGGATAATTTAGAATGTTTATATATCGAATTATTGCCATGCTAAAAGTGGAATGACAAAATGGAAAGCTAAAAATAAAGGGGTAAAACATATTTCATAAATACTGCAAAAAAACACGGATCAAATATTTAATAAGCATAAAACAAAGTAGCAAATAATGGACACAAGTAACAATTGTATAGTTATTAAAACGGATGAGAAGAAAATCTTCACTGAAAAAGTAACAATGTAAATTTAAAGGAAGAAAACAATAGGCAATCAAACACAACCAAGAGGAACAAAGCATTATGATATCAGCCAACGGCTAAGACTCATCAAGGTAACTTTATTTCTACAATAATGATGCGCAAACACATTCTTTACTAGGCTTGAATATAATAATACATCAAAATTTGGCTTTCAAAATATAATAATACATTGAAAACCAGAATTACAAAATAATTCCTAATACATCAAATCCACTAATAAATTAACAAATATACATAGAAATGCGCACCACTACTATATCCATAAAATTACCTTGGAGCAACAATCAATTACAATCTAAACAACCAAAGCACGCAAAAAACATCTCAAAATACCAATATGTCAACATTCAATCAGCAACAAGACAAAATTTATAGCAATGGCATGAATTTCATCTTAAAAGAAAAACATCTATTGCATAATGACTAATTTCATCACAAACTATATTTCACACACAAGCACCAATTTCACATCAATTGCAAAGGCTGAATATTCAAGAAAGTTTACTTACCAATTTCATATCCGAATCCGAATCCGTCATGGGGAGGTTATCAGCAGCAAGGCCAGAACTATTATCACCCTCCATTCAGCTGGACAACCAAGAGAAGCAGAAAAAGAAAAACCAACAACGGAAAGAAGATACATGCATATAGGAGCTATATAAGAAAAGCACATTAACTCAATAGATAAAAGAACATAAGAGAACTAGAAAAAATGAAATACATACAGGCAAGCAGCTTTTCACATCGATTACAATGGCCAATGATTCAAGAATGATTACTTACCAACCTTCTTTCCATGTTTGAAGTAGCAGTTTCTGTCTCGAGCATTCTGCATCCTCTCCTTGCTACATGGACGAAGAGAAACACAAAAGATATAAGTTCAAACAATGTATAATGGCTCATATTGTAACAAGTATAGTTTACGGCCTAAAAAAATTTGTTGCGGAATTAAAGTAAGAAAAAAGTTACAATAAGATGCAACTTTCAACCTTCATCATATAAGCTTCAAAAAGTAAAGACTGCAAAGGAGAACATACATAATCACCCAACAATCAGAAGCAGGAGAAGAAAATCAGCAACAACAGGAGAATGATTACTCCTTTGCAAGTGGACAAATGGGATTGTCGCCACGGACAGATAGGATTGTCCCCATGGACAAATGAACTATAACGATAGACCTAAAACTATATGCATTAACGATAGACCTAAACTGAACAATATGCAATAACGATAGACCTAAAATGAACTATATGCAACAACGATAGACCTAAAATGAACCATATGCAACAACGATAGACCTAAAATGAACCATATGCAACAACGATAGACCTAAAATGAAACGATAGACCTAAAATGAACTATATGCAATAACAATAGACCTTAAATGAACTATATGCAATAACGATAGACCTTAAATGAACTATATGCAATAACGATAGACCTAAAATGAACTATATGCAATAACGATAGACCTAAAATGAACTATATGCAATAACGATAGACCTAAGATGAACTATATGCAATAACAAAAAACCTAAGATGAACTATATGCAATAACGATAGACCTAAAATGAACTATATGCAATAACGATAGACCTAGAACTATATGCAATAACGATAGACCTAAAATGAACTATATGCAATAACGATAGACCTAGAATGAACTATATGCAATAACGATAGACCTAGAATGAACTATATGACAATAACGATAGACCTAAAAATGAACTATATGCAATAACGATAGACCTAAAATGAATTATATGCAATAACGATAGACCTAAAATGAACTATATGCAATAACGATAGACCTAAAATGAACTATATGCAATAACGATAGACCTAGAACTATATGCAATAACGATAGACCTAAAATGAACTATATACTATGACGATAAACCTAAAAATGAACTATATGCAACAGCCACACTCATGCACCCTAGGGGACAACACTATTGTCCATGTTTGAAATAGCAACTCCTGTCTTGAGCCTTCCACATACTCTCCTTGCCATATAAATATACCGAAACACAAAAAATACCGTGAATTTCTAAGATAAGAATAAGATGGATCAAAACAACTGTATAATAAGCTAGCGCATAGTATATAGACTCGAACAGTTGAATGTGAATATAAAAAAAATGTACAAATATAATTTAATGTCACAGGAAGGCATTAAAATGGCAGAGTATCTTAAATAATGGCCGGAAGAGTAATAAAAGGGACTAAAGGCAATGATGATGAAAACAGAAAGTACATTAACTCAATTGATAAAAGAACGTAAGAGAACCAGAAAAAACAAAATACATACAGACAAGCAGCTTTTCCAAATCGATTGTAATGGCTAAAAATTCAAAAAAGATCACTTACCAACCCTTCTGTCCATGTTTGAAGTAACAGCTTCTGTCTCGAGCATTCTGCATCCTCTCCTTGCTACATGGACAAAGGGAAACACAAAAGATATAAGTTCAAACAATGTATAATGGCTCATATTGTAACATGTATGAATTACGGCCTAAAAAATTTTGTTGCGGAATCAAAGTAACAAAAAAGTTACAATAAGATGCAATTTTCAACCTTCATCATATAATCTTCAAAAAGTAAACAAGACACCATCTTTGAAGCTTGACTCTAATAAAGAGACGACTGCAAAGGAGAACATACATAATCACCCAACCATCAGAAGCAGGAGAAGAAAATCAGCAACAGGCAAATATACAAGATGGCAACACATCAATTCATCAAATAAACTTCAAAGAAAATAGACAATGAATCCTACCTCCAAGCTCAGCTCGAAGAAAAAGATCCAACTGCAGAAAAGAGAAGAAACATGATGAGACAACGAAAAAAAAAATCAACAGAAAGCAGATACATACAACGGCAACACAATTCATAACAATAACCACCACAATCCACAGTAAGGAAAATCACAAAAAATCCAGCATCACCATGGAAAACAAAGAGAGCCAAAGAGGACATAAACAAAAAACAAAAACAAAAAACAAAGCAAAACAAAACAAATAAAGGATTAGGTGGCTGTGCTGTTCTGATTTGGAGACGGCTTTGGAGGAGGATTTGGACGATCCGGACAGTAAAAAGGTGAGACGTTGGCGCCAAATGCAACAGAAAGGTCCTAACACCCTATCCATCATTACCAAATGCTTCGAATTCTCATTGTTTTGGAATAATGTTCTATCCTGCACTAAATTCAAACTGTGTAAGATACCTTGATCTACTTCACAAGAAGTCCTATGCATCAGACAAAATTCAGGAATACTCATGCAAAATGAGACAAGACATTATATCTATACAATTTGTAATCATGCAAAAGAAAACAACAATTTGCTTGGAATAAGCACAACAGAATTATCTATACACAATGCTAATTCATAAATTTATGAATTATATAATGAGTGAGACTGAGAGGTCTTAATTAGAACCTGAAAGCACTTATGTCAGTATGATTCATGTGAAGAAATGCAGGACTAACCCCACATTGAGAGATGAGATGCAATATACGCAGGCATCTATGTCTGTAATAATTTGCACCAATTCCGAATCTGTACGCACCTGCAAGAAGTAATCAAACGACTCTTAAACCACAAGTTAGAAGAGACACAATATTTTGCCTTATGTTTCCTTTTTTTTTCAATTTACAAAAATAAGGGTGAACAAACACTTGGCAATTAACTTAGTCCAATTTTAAATATTTAATAATAAAGAAAAATCCCAAGCTAGCATATACTGGCTTACCATATACTGGCTTACCATGTGAATGATAGCCATCCACATTCAACAATCCAACCTGTTTCAGAAAAGAATTCAAAATTAGATTATTAAAACACCCAGAGAATTTCTTTCATTGATTGCTAGAAATTATAAAGTTATGATCTAGAAAAACCCAAGTTAGCTTATACTAAAAATAAAAGAGAGACCAAACTTACCGGTTTCTCATGGATTCCTAATTGAGACCAGGTTATCATCTCTAACAGCTCTTCCATGGTTACATAACCACCTAAATTTTTTATCCAATATTCGTTTAAAGAAAGAAAGTTTATATATATAAATGGGAATCTAATAATTACGGAAGCATATAAAAATACCAGGAACTGCAATGAAAGCTTCAGCATGTTTTGACATTTCTGACTTTCATAGATGCATGTCTGCAATTGTTTTCTGTTCTTCAACAGTTTCTCCAGATATCTATAATGATCGAAGTTTGTTATGTTATAATACCCTTTTTTGGGTGGATATATAGGTATAGCTTGCAGTGTCATTAATATTTTTATTTTTAGATGCAAAAAGCAGAATAATGGAATAGTATACCTCATAAGACAACTACCTTATCTTCCACAAGGCCATCCCCTGTGTTGAGATGGCTTTGATTTGCAGTTTATCATCTCTTAACTCCACCAATTTGTTGAACCTGAATCCAACAAGCATTTGGCCATACAGATCAAAAACAGTACCCAACTAAGAATATTATTAAGAATTACCGAATCATTAATAAAAACTAATATAAAGTAGATCACTTACTTGCGCGAAAGCATATTGAAAAGGTTGACGAGTCCGTGAAAAGCATATGTATTCAAGCGATGAACGTGAGGCGCCATATTTGCCAAAGTTGCAAGGCAAGTGGTATGCAGCGAAGAAAACTGAAGGCTGCCATTTGAACCGGAGCGACCGGCAGCGGTGGCGTCGGAGGGCGTGGGCCATGAACGAATCGTGTGGCGGAAGTCGGTGTATTCGAAATGGGACTCTCTTGTTGGGTCGCGAGGCAGTTGGAATTGATAATCCATAGAACGAAAATTGAAATGTCGAGGAAATTGGGGTTTTGATGTTGTTTTAGAGTTAGGGCTAGGGTTTGGAGAAGGGATCGAACTGAGAAGAGAGAGGGGGAGAGAGAGAAAAGAGGGAGGGGAAATTGCTGGAATTTGGTCGAGACTCGAGAGGGGGGAAAATGCTTTCGATACTGAATTTCGAAAAATCAATTTATTAGTCAATAGTCATCTGGTTTGGGCCGAGAGCCATACGGGCTTAAACCCAATGACTTGGTTCGGGCTAATGTGAATGGTGTGCAAGTCTTTGTCAAACCACCTAAAGAGAATCAGGCTTGGTTTGGGATTGAGTTTGGAGATAAAAAAATTACTTTTCACCTCAAACACAATGCCAAATAAGTCATGGTCTGTGTCAAAAGCTAATTTTCACCTCAAAAGCTAATCTTTAGGTGATTTTGCGTTTCAGAATTGCTTTTAGACATTAAATGACCAAACTCTCTTAAATATTTTTTCTATTTCTATTCTAATTAGTACTCTTTTTAGACATTTTATCTTTTAACCACATTTTTTTACGACAATATCAAACATTAATTAAATTTTTCAACCCCAATTTTAAAAAGCACTTTTCAAAAGCACTTTTTCAAAATTAAGCTTTTTTAAAACTTTAACCTCAATCCCAAACTAAGCCTCAATCTGCAATCTGCGCAACAACTTCCACTTAATGTTATGTTACATGTTATAAACAAAGAGTTTTAATGTTGTCAATATCTTCTTCTTATTAGTATCTGTTGGTTTTAGTTTTTTTAGTTAAAACCTTGACTATGAGTTGATTAGTTGTTCCTTAACTTCCTATGCTTGACATTTAACCTACCAAACATATTAGGAAGATAGTTGATACATTCTTTTACCTTTTTATGTTTTTTAACTTCAAAGGAAGTATACATATATGTTAACTCAAAACTTTCCTTATCAAAAACAAATTACTTTAATTTAGATTAATTAGATATATTAATTAATATATAGTTGATGTGCAACACAAGATTTATACCATAGAAATTTTCCATATCATTCCAAATCCAACAGTGAAAAATTAGAAATATAAAATGAAAAAGTAGCTAATGTCACTTGACTTTAAATACACATAGATGAAGGACCAAAACCTTACATAATTAAATAGCCATTTTTTTAAATATATTATATATATATAATAATAATAATTGAAGGAGATCATGGCCATTCATTTTACAAAGTCTAAGGTGGTGATTTTTTAATGAATATTTTATTATTATTATTATTTTTTTTTGCACACGTGAATATTTTCTCATAAAATTACTACTGTATAAGAAAAAAGTAATTTTAAAAAGAAAAAGAGAGATTCTTTTATAGTTAGATGATTTGAAGATTCCATCTTCTAAAAGGAACCCCACAAAAGGAAGAACAAGAAAAAAAAAAAAAACCAACCAATCAATTTATATATAAATGAATGCATATATAAAAATACAATAATTTCATAATTATTTTCCGAAAAATAACCAAAAGCCAAATAAATTCCACCGTCGTCTCTTTCCCTTTTTCTTTTTCTCTTGTTTTCCTTCGTTTTCCCACCGACGATTTCTTCTTCTCTTCTTCTTTAAGTTCTAACCCCCCCAAAAAAAAAAAAAATTCCTTCAATTTCAAACAAAGTTCATTTATTTATTCGTATATAAAGGTTAGAACTTTAAAGAAAATATTTTTAACCGTTAATTTAATTGAATTTATATATAAATTTAGAAGAAAAAAGAATGTACACATTGAAAGATAAAGTAGCGGGGGGTCTTTCACGTTTGTTTTCAGAATCACCGAATCATTGTTCTGCTTCTTCTACATCTGATCTTTCTGAGGTAATTTCTTCTTATGTTTTCCCCTCTCTTATGTAATTATAGTGATAAAAGTAACTTTTTTGGAGGAATTAGGAGTGGCTAGATCTGGGTTCTTGCTGGGCAATGTAGTTATGGTAGCTAAATTTTTATTCATATTGTTTGTAATTATGTTTTTTAATCTGGGCAGCTGAAAATATGTTTTTTTGGTGCTATATATGATCTTTGAAAATTAATTAATTTTTTTATAATATTGTTTATTTGTAACAAATATTACTTATTTTTTGGAAGTTTAGATCATTTATAATGTATAGTCCTTCATACTAATATTTGTAATTTCAAGTTCAATTATAAAACTTTCAAAAGTAGTTCTGAATATGGAAACTTAATATAGTTTTTTCATATCAAGTTTTGTTTTTTCTATATTAGTGTATGTGTTAAAACTTAAAAGAGTTTATTACTTTTCATTGCCTTTTGAGAACTGAGAATGATATTGTAACATGAAATTTTCTAATGTGTAGGCTGGATGGTATTCCAAAGGGTCAAAATCTTTGTCTTCAATGTTTTCTTTTATTATTCCTCCAGTAAGCTTTGGTGGGACTAAACCCAAAAATCATAGAAGTGATCTCAAGCCAATTCAGTCGCTTCCCGTTAGATGGAAAAACAAGAAATTTGAGGTGGAAGATGAATCCCTAGATAGTTGTAAAGAATACACTATTACTTATACAAGTGAAGATGTAAAAAAGATTTGTGAAGATAAAAAGAAAGTTCCGACAGATAGTAACACCAAGCTAACAGTTAGACCTCATGTTGAGGAGAAGGGCCATGCCTCTGAAAAGAGTAGCAGTGATACTGATGAATTCCAAGAAGCAAGAGAGCAAGCGAGTCCAGTAAAGCCTTCACCAAACCTTTCTGATGAATCTGTGTTTATTACCCCTCATTTATACGAATTCTTGGATTCTTCACTTCCCAATATAGTAAAAGGGTGTCAATGGGTGTTATTGTATAGGTAAAGTCTTTCAATATACCTTCTTTGGCTTTTGGTTTTAGCAGCTTTGTACTTATTTCAGATCTTGATTTGGTATTAACTCTTTCAAATGAAGGGCAGTACGTTGAAACATGGTATCTCACTCCGTACTCTTATTCGTAAGAGTGCTGAGCTTCCTGGTCCTTGTTTGCTGGTATGTTGATGTTAGCAGCTGTCATTAGAGATTGTCTATCTGAAATCTGAATTCATAATCCTTAATTGGTTTCTAATACCTTGGAATTATTTGCATGGTATTGTACAATTCTAGATTACTGGAGATAGGCAAGGAGCTATCTTTGGTGCAATGTTAGAATGCCCCTTGATACCTACACCAAAGAGGAAATATCAAGTAAGCTAACTGATATAAGTTTTGAATATAGTAGTTTTATTTTACATGAGGACTTGGTTTCTATTTCTGATCATTGCATGTTTGCCATGCTTATATGTTCTTTCATTTCTTACTATGTAAACTGTTATTCTGGTTATGCACTCTCTTAGCTTTATTTCTCTTGTTTTATGACAGGGAACAAACCGAACGTTTGTATTCACGACCATATATGGTGAACCTAGGCTATTTAGACCTACTGGTGTGCAATTTTCTCAAAGTATTTGATGTGTTTTATTTGTAACATGTTAAGATAAATGTACCTTGCTGCCCACACAGTTAATAGGGAGATATATTAAGAGAAAGATTACTGTACTTTACATGCCTGCTGATTGAAAATTTTGGAATTCAAGCATGCTGCTATTAGGACCTCAACATTCTTCCCTGCAGTGTGGATGCTTTTCTTCAGTTTTTCTGTCACATATCCAATTTGAAATGTGCTCTTTATCCATTTGATACCAAACTAAATGCTACCACTTCTCAAATGTCAATCAAAGATTGATCTTTTTGGACTGAATTCGTTTTTTTCTTTCCTGAAAATATATTAGGAAATGATTGCAACCTTGATGGATGAAATAATCTAATAATAATTGTGATTTATGGATTAATATGCCAGTTGCTCATGGAGTGGAGCTTAGGCTCTTTCTAATCAGAAAAATTCTGAAGCACTTTGCTCAAGCTGATGTTGAATGATATTTCCATGCTATTATAAGCTCTGATCTTCTGTCATGTTTATCTAAACAGGTGCCAATCGTTATTATTTAATGTGTATGAATGATTTGTTAGCACTAGGAGGTGGTGGCAACTTTGCCTTGTGCTTGGAAGAAGATCTGTAAGTTGCAATTTGCAGTTTTCCCTTTTAGATTTCTGCCAATTAGTCGTTACTGGAAAATAGGTTTCTATTCTTTCTCTCATGATTGTTATTTTCTCTGTACAATAAAGGTTAAATGGAACTAGTGGACCTTGCGAAACCTTTGGCAACTTATGTTTGGCTCATAACGAAGACTTCGAGCCAAAGAATGTCGAGGTAGTTGTAATTTCTTTAGAATAGATATATCAGAGTTTCTGGTTGTTAGTTAATCAAACATTAAGTTTAAATGTGTTTTTAATTGTGCAGCTCTGGGGATTCACGCATGCCTCGCCATACTTAAACTGAAAGAAGGCTGAGAGATTAAGCTCATTGGCAACTCTGTATCATTTAGGAAGTATTTACGTTTTCATACATTCTTTATTCTTTGAATTTTAGTAACCCTCAGCTTTGCCCTCATTTTTGGGGCTAGATTGAAATGTCATGACAAATTGCTTTTAGTTTAAATTATTATGGGGCTTTAATAGAAATTCTAATGTTGTTAATCGGTATTTGCAACAAAAAAAATGTTAATTAATCGGTGCTTTTATTCACTTCTTTCATGTCGATCAGTTTAATTATTTTATACATATTTTTGTGTTAGAATTTGATCTCCAGCAATTGTTAATTATTTTGTATTTCCAGCAAAGACATAAAAGAGAGATTATGAGCAGAAGGGCAATGGAAATAACTTTTCAGGACCAAGATGACAAATGAAAACCAAGGCAAATTGACCTAATAATTGTAACCAAAATAAATAATGCAGAGGACCTTTAAAGCAACATTTTATTCCAACGGCTCAATCACTCATCTCTTTGCAATTCCATGTATGGAAGGTACCCTTTGAAGCTGGATGAGCAGCAGCCATAGTCCTTGCTACTATTTACTAGACAAAAGCACATCAATCTGCAAAAAGGCAGATTTGCTAAACAAAGCATAGACTAAAAGTTTTTTACACTGATGATAAAGTTTGTAAAATATATATGCCTATGAATTTTTCCCTCAAATTCATTTTCATTCTAATTTACTCCTTTTTTTTTTTAAAAAGAATTGAATCGAACCTAATCCTCTGTGTTTTATACTTGCCTCCGGCAGCAACATCCACCTTTTGTTTATACAGCTTTAACAACTCCGGCACTCTGTCTTCGAATCGGTAAACAAACCTATCAAGGAAATACTCTTCTGAAGTGTCAAACAATGAAGACAATGTGAATTTGATAGCTAAACCATTTGATATCAAATCCTGAACAAGCAAACCCCTTGGAACAATAATTTTTTCCAAGTTCCGTCCAATAGCACTCCCTTGCTTGGCAATGGCCGAAGGCTGATACCCCATTGTGTTGACAAGAAACTCCATTGTTTTCGCAATCTTGTCCTCGGATACTTCCATAACACGTGGATACTTGAGAAAAGCTTCCCAAATCTGTTCCTCAGACAAACCCCATTTCTTATAAACATCAAACTTACTTTCCCAGTTTGATTTGCTGTTCTGTCTCACCACAGTAACAGCAAAAAGAAATTTCAAATCCAGAGGGTTGAACCCCCTTTCCTTAACCAAATTCACAATCTCCTTAAAATAATCAGAATTAGTCAAGAATGGATTAGGGTGTAAATGAAATGCATTTATAATATTTGATTCGGGTACTCCATTTTCCAGCAGAATATCGAAATTTGGTATCACATAACAATTAAGATCAAAGCAGATAATGAAAGGACAGCGTTGTAAAACTTTAACAGCCTTGTCATCTGATTGAACCAGATTGCTAAGGAGATTGAAGCAAGGGGCAATTTTTTGGTCTAAGCTTAATGTTAAACAAGATGGGAATTTAGTTAAGTATTTGGCTAGGTCAGGGCTTGAAAAGCCTCTGGAGAGAAAAAATTCCAACTTGAGGGAAAGGTTCTTAACATCATACTCAAAAATTTGTGGGCACTTGGTGGCTAGGGTTTTAATTTGGAATTCAGAGAAACCCTTGTCTTCAAAAAATGAAATTACAGAGTCAGGTTTCTCTGGGGTCTTGAAACGGAGATATTTAGAAAGCTTCAAAGCAGATTCTTGCGAGAACCCAAATTTGTTTATGAGGTAAGAAGCTGGAAAAGACTGAGAATGGGATTGGGAAGAAGTTTCGAAGAATCTAAGAGAAATTGATGGGTCATTGTAAAAAAGCATGTAACTTGAAGAGGCTCTGATAATTCTCCTAATCCTACCATGGAAAACATTCCTAAGAAGAAAACCAAACATGGGAACCGAACCTGAAGACATTCACCTCGCTCGCCGGCGCCCTGCTGTCTGATGAAAATGAAAATCCTGCTGAAAACGACCAAATTTTGAGTTCCAGTTCCAGGCGGCGGAAAGATGAAAAAGAAAGAGCCTTTTAAAGGGCAATTCGTTTTGTTTACTGTGCAGCCCAATTTTTAGTTGATTGTCTTATTTTCGGCCCAAGTTCGTTGATTAGCATAATAAAGCTTCTTTTTTTTTTCTTTGCTGTTAAATGCATATATTGATTGAATTGTATTGTATATGTATATTATATATAATATATATATACACAACTAATACAGGAGATATATTTACATGATCAAGCAAACAAAATGGATCAAAGTTTTGCTGGAAAGAGACAAAACAACTTGGTCACATCCAAGGTCAACCAACTTAACCCTTTTTCTTGTGGATCCTGATTCTTGATCAGTGACATAAGCTAGTGGTTGAAAAAAAGTAAGACCAATTTTTTTTTTTTAAATAAATAATGTATTAAATTACCAAAAGTTGATATGGTAGCAAAAAGAAATGAGATCAGGGGCAAACTATTTTCCAAAGCAAGTTTTAAGAAAACAATACCATTCATTAAGTTTATATTATATGTGATTATTTTGGCATGGCTAGACAAAGCCTATAGTTACATACTCAAGCAGAATCACAAATGTTTCACAGTTCTAATAAAGACAGAAGCACCATCATTAAAATGGGAACAATTCTTGGAGTTTGAAGAGTATAACGTATGAAGAGTATATATTGTACATGAAAAGAAAAGGAATAATTCTTGGAGCTGCTACCATTCAACTGGTGAAGATTAGCATCAACCCTTTCGACGTCCATGTTCTGCTGCTCTCTAAAAACAAAGATTCCTGTGCAAATGACAAAAACCAAGGATAATTGACCTAATAATTGTATCCAAATTATGCAACGAATGATCCCTATGGCTAGACAAAGCCTATAGTTACATCCTCAAGCAGAATCACACATCACTCTCCAAAAAGGCAAACTTCCTAATCAAAGCAAAGACTAGAGTTTTTTACAGTGAATGACCAAGTTTGAATTACTATCAGCATCTAACAGCAGAAATTCCAGCACTTTAAAGTTTAAACTCTAAACCTCAAAACACACCAACCCAACAGGTCATTGAGCATCATCATACTTCATCAAAAGATGATAAGCAAGACAATGCAGATGCAGCAAAAAGAAAGGAAGTTGCAAATGTAACTCATTTCATAGCAACACTTAGAGACGGAGAAAACAAATTAGATAGAGGATACAACTGACAACAAAATCGACAAGGTAGAATATGAAACTCATTTTATTATAGTACTTATAAACAGCAGCATTAACTATAACATCGAAGCAGAGAGAGAGAGAGAGATATCAAAATGTCAAGCTTAAGATTCAATGATGGCAGAAAAGAAAACTACAGCTAACAAACTTGAATTGGTTGCACTTGCTAATTCCAAAACAGTCAAAAGAATCAACTGAGTAAGGTAATATGATATAAAATCGTCAATGCACCAAAACAAATTCCAAGTCTAAAATGTGCATATCCTACTCATAACCATGATATACCCATATTAACTCGCTTTCCATTCTTCTCAACTAATGAATTTTTCTTTATATAGTTTCAAGAGCTCCGGTGCTTTTTTACAATGATGGTGAATAAACATCGTAAGACCCAATTTCACAACTTTTGAGCAAGTTGACATATGAAAGCACATCAAAGAGACAGAGCAAACTGTATAACAAAAGAGAAATAGAGCTTCAAAAACTTGGTATGGATTGCATTCCTCAGAGTCAAACAGAGACAGGGTACATGCAATTCATGAATCAAATACAAAAAACTTTATCGAAACGTCCAATGAATCCTCTGTGTTTTATACTTGCCTCCGGCAGCAACATCCACCTTTTGTTTATACAGCTTTAACAACTCCGGCGCTTTGTCTTCGAATCGGTAAACAAACCTTTTAAGGAAAGACTCTTCTGATTGGTCAAACAATGAAGACAATGTGAATTTGATAGCTAAACCATTTGATATCAAATCCTGAACAAGCAAACCCCTTGGAACAATAATTTTTTCCAAGTTCCGTCCAATAACACTCCCTTGCTTGGCAATGGCCGAAGGCTGATACCCCATTGTGTTGACAAGAAACTCCATTGTTTTCGCAATCTTGTCCTCGGATGCAGACATAACACGTGGATACTTGAGAAAAGCTTCCCAAATCTGTTCCTCAGACAAACCCCATTTCTTATAAACATCAAACTTACTTTCCCAGTTTGATTTGCTGTTCTGTCTCACCACAGTAACAGCATAAAGAAATTTCCACTCCAGAGGGTTGAACCCCCTTTCCTTAACTAATTTCACAATCTCCTTAAAATAATCAGAATTGGTCAAGAATGTAGTAGGGTGCAAATATAATGCATTTATGATATTTGATTTGGTACTCCATTTTCCAGCAGAATATTGAAATTTGGTATCACACAAGAATTAAGATCATAGCCCATAATGAAAGGACAGCGTTGTAAAACTTTAACAGCCTTGTCATCTGATTGAACCAGATTGCCAAGGAGATTGAAGGAAGGGGCAATTTGTTTATCTAAGCTTGATTTTAAACAAGATGGGTATTTAGTCAAGTATTCGGCCAGGTCAGGGCTTGAAAAGCCTCTGGAGAGAAAAAATTCCAACTTGAGGGAAAGGTTCTTAACATCATACTCAAAAATTCTTGGGAACTTGGTGACTAGGGTTTTAATTGGGATTTAGAGAAACCCTTGTCTTCAAAAAATGAAATTAGAGAGTCAGGTTTCTCTGGGGTCTTGAAACGGAGATATTCAGAAAGCTTCAAAGCAGATTCTTGGGAGAACCCAAATTTGTCTATGAGGTAAGAAGCTGGAAAAGACTGAGAATGGGATTGGGAAGAAGTTTCGAAGAATCTAATAAGAGCAATTGAAAGTGTTGAAATTGATGGGTCATTGTAAAAAAGCATGTAACTTGAAGAGGCTCTGATAATTCTCCTAGTCCTACCATGGAAAACATTCCTAAGAAGAAAACCAAACATGGGAACCGAACCTGAAGACATTCACCTCGTTCGCCTGCACCCTGCTGTCTGATGAAAGTGAAAACCCTGCTGAAAACGACCAAATTTTGAGTTGCAGTTCCAGGCGGCGGAAAGATGAAAAAGAAAGAGCCTTTTAAAGGGCATTCGTTTTTCAAATGGGCATTCGTTTTGTTTAATGTGCATGTGCAGCCCAATTCTTTAGTTCATTTTCATTGTCTTATTTTCGGCCCAAGTTGATTGAATTAGCATCATAAAGGGTAATAGAACGAAAGAAAAAAGCTTTAATATATAATATTGATTGAATTGTACTGTGTATATATATATTTTCCACAACATTCATTTCCTCTGTAATCTCCAATACAAACCCAAATTAGCTTAACAATTAGCAGCAAATCTTTAAGTTATATAAGCGACAAGAACTTGAATCCATGTATATGTTATATATATGATGATAGGAACACATTTAAAAGACAAGAAAGTAAACACAAAGGGACAAGCCATTATATTTATGAATGAAAATTGATGCAATTGTGGTCACAAATTCAACCAAAATCCAATTAAGGTACTGTGGAACATAATCAAAAAGACTTGATTGATATACTTAAAGACTACTAGTAGGCTAATATTAATAATTTAATCATGGATTAAATGGCGCGATACCATGAAACTCCGAAACCAAAAATATACAGAAAATGAGTCAAAGGCTACACAATTGATAAAAATTAAATATATAAAGATTCAACACAGGGTCGATGGGTTGGGAAAATAAATCTAGAGTTGAAACTATCTTTTCTATGTTCTCTTGGATAAAATGACACAGTTCACCGGCTTTCGTTTGTTCAAAACTTAGATGATACAACACAGCACATACATTTGCTGGAGGAATGGCCAAAAACTAGTGGACATTCATACCCTAGCCTCAATGAATATATTGGAACAGAAGCACAAAACTAAGATTTAAAAATGACCCCAAACTCTGGTCTTGACTTCCAACCATCAAGCAAAATAGTCACATTAGCATCCTAAGTAAGAGTGTTCGGGGCAACTTTTCCATAGACGGCAATTAGATGCGCCTTTTATGACTCGTTTGAACCATCATTTTCAGGAAGGCCGAATATGCGGAGGTTGCGATCCATTGATCCCACCGCCAGGTAGCTTGCGTCTGGACCAAATTTGACACTGGTTGCTTTACCTGCAAATAGAGGAGAATAAAGCACCTCAATTTCAGCCGGCAATCAGAAAATAACAATAGACTGAGGGAATAGACAAACCTGTGCCAGATAAATCAGGTAAAGTTTTGATGCAATTCCATTCTGCTTTGACGCTGCCAACTTGGTAGACTCTGGAACCATAAAATTAAACCGATCTCAAGAACCATGGCAAAAGAATTTTTTAATATATTATGGAAAAGATGAAATTATCTGTAGCTAGAGAGAAACGTAGGCCATAAGATCGGACAAGTGTAATAACAAAATCTTTCAATTTCATTTATAAGCATTCTATTGAAATTTCATGCACATAAAACAGAATGCAAAAAAACAAATTTATGCTTTGGTCCAGAGACCATCCTATGCCAAGTCTGTACACGGAGGCCTTAAGAGCACCTACCTTATATCTGAGCCTGCAATTGCAAGGTAACTTCCACTATGGTCGAAATCCACTGAAAACAAAGAGTTAAAACTGCTGTTAAACTAAATTTCTTCACTATTACCATCTCAGTAAGTTAAAGGTTGCTTGTCTACTGTCATTCTCTTTTGGATATAAAGTTGGACTATGGAAAGCAGATGTACAGAGTTAAACTAGTTTACATGGAAATAAGGGTAAATAGGAGGATTATGCCAAAAACATAACAAAAAATTTTACATACCAGAGTTCGTTGGTGTATCTTGATCATATAATTCAAATGATCGGAAGTTCTTCAATTTGCGCAGATCCCACAACTTAACGCCATCGTGTGCAGCAGTCTACAGTTAAAACATAAATCAGATGACAGAATTCATAGCCATCCATCTAATGTGTACATTTGGCTAAGAAGTGCTTACAGCGAGGAAGTAACCGTTTTCTGAGAAAGATATGGCTGTCACTGCCCCGGTGTGTCCATCAAAAGAGGCAACATTTCCCTGTAGGGAAACAAATAAAGAAGAAAAAGAGGCTTTAGACAATGGAAGCAACAAAATAACTCAAACTTCTGGTCTCATGGGAAACAAATAAAGAAGAAAAAGAGGCTTTAGACAATGGAAGCAACAAAATAACTCAAACTTCTGGTCTCGTAACATAGTTCTACATACCCGACTCTTCACATCCCAAATTCTAACAGTAGCATCCGTTGTGCCTGTTCCAAGGATGAGACCATCGGGATGAAAAGCAGCAGATGTATAGCCCATGGAATTTGAAGGGTCTTCAACCTGCAGGAATAAAAGTCTAACTCACTCAATCCAGGTTTCTGAGTTTTGCTCTTCAAAATAAATTAAATGGGATTTTGGTGCAAGGAAGGAAAATATTTTGTAGTCACCTCTACCAGTAAAGAAACTTGACAAACAAGAAAGATGTCCACACTGATGGAAAACCTTAAAGATCAGAGAGAAAGAGAAAGAAGTAGGACCTGTGTCAAGCACACGCCAGAGGAAAGATCATAAAAGCACCATGTTGTATCAAGGGAAGCAGTTACAAAGTAGTTATTTGTGGCATGGACTGTGACAGCTTGGACCTAAAAGAGTAGAAGGTAGATGTATTGTTAGGTACACCAGGCAGCAAATAGAAAGGGAATAGAATTTGATAATGACATTAGCAATCGGTGTTTCAGAATATGTGGATTTGAACATATATTCACCTCAGCTGTGTGATCCTTCAAAATATGCCTGCAATCATACTTTCCATCTTCAGACCCCTGCCAAATGCGAACAGTCTGCAACATTCGAAAGCCAATCAAACTAAGATGCATGCCCAAACATAAATAACATGCGGAGCAGCTTAATTATGGTTATGCGGATGCCAACACTATATCCTATTTAAAAACCATCAATTACACAGAAAAAAATGGCTAAAAAAAGTTCTGAGCTTAGAAATTGGCTTACCTTATCTGCTGATCCACTTAAAACTACATTGTGCTCAGCTACAAATTTTACGCTTGTAATCTACCAAGAAGAATCCAATCAGAAGATAAATTTCAAAAGGAAAATGTAAAGTAAACAAAAGCAGCCCTTGAACAAAATGGAGAGGAACTGAATAAACCTTCTTAGAGTGGCCACTGAGTGTTGACAAGATCTCTCCAGATGTACGATCAAAGAGTACAGCATTTGAATCAACTCCTCCGGTGGCAACAATGTCCTAACAACCAGAAGTAATAAAAGGACGTAAAGGAACACCCTTTGAACAATAAAAGAAAACACAAAACCAGATGCTATACCAATTTATATTGTGCAATGTTATCTGTAAAACAGATTCCATGATATCCACTAGTTCAGTACTTATGGCATTCAACTTGGCATATTATTTATGCTATATAAGCAAAAGAATGTAGTTAATAGACTAGCAACTGACACAGGATTTTACATTCCACTGGCAGGATTAATATAAATTTAAAGCACAATGAGAAAAGGGGAAATAGCTAGTCCTAGATAACATGATTGCAGAAGAAAACAAAATTGAACTTGGGTATGATTTGGAAAGAACTTTTAAAGTTTCCAATCAAACCTTGTTTCTAACATATCTATTTCTCATTTCCTTACTTTCGACAACTAGTCAACAACTTGCAACAAGCAACATGCAAAATGTGAAACATATAAATCCTTCCTCAAGAAGTGTATGCCAATATAGTTTGAAAAGGGATTTAAATAAGAGAAGCACCACACCTTTGAAAGGCTGATATCAAGCGAAGTGATCCCTGGTTTGTTTGTCTTGTGAAGAGGATGACTAGAAAGTTGGGTGTACCTCTCCAAAGCATCAACGGAAGCCAAGGTTGGAGGTATCTGAAATTTAAGGACAAGGAAAGATCAGTTGGAGTGGTTATTAAGCTGAGATGTATTTACAAAGAGATAAGTTGGAATTAATCAAAGTATACCGGATAAAGAGTACCTGTCGCTTTTTACGCTGTTGAGACAGAGCTGCATTACAGTCTGTTAACTCAGCAATAATATTATCAGAAATCCCAGGACGCATTCTCTTCCCACCAGGGCCCATCTCTTCATTCTCTGAAGCTGTAATATCAAAAAATCCTAAAATAAGGTACCTTATTAGTTAAGATATATAACCATTTATGAAGAGTGTACTGAGAAAAAAACCTCGTTTTCCATTACTAAGGGCAGAAACATTGGCCGTAACTGCTGGCAAGGGTGCCTGCCTCTCAGCCTGTGCCAGTAATGACCTGGCTTCATCCCTTTCCTTTTTCAGTCTTGCAATCACACGGCAGGCAGCATCATGCTGTATAGAAATTAATAATTCATAACAACAAATTAAACTATGTTACAAGTATATTAAACTCAAAGAATCAGAAGGAAAAACACCAAATTATTTGGGAAAGCTAAAAGTCGGTATCCTTTTATCATCCAGAGTATTCTTTAAATCTTTTTTTAACTGATTTAGTTTAAAGTTGAAAGTCATGCTTTTTCTACTGCCAATGATATAAGATTATTACATGCAAAAACAATAAATAAAAATATGATTAGGAATGCCAACAGATAATTAAACACCTATAACCTAATTGTTGTTACCTGGTAGAGTGCATGACTCAGCTCTTGCCTTGCTGTATGTAGCTGCTGCTCCAATGCAAAATTGGATAGCATTAAAGCATCCCATTCCTGTCAATAAGAAAAAAAATCCAACATCAGAAGCAAAACACTAAAGAAAATTTGATTAAACATAATGAAATTAGTTGGTCATCGGTAACAAGTTCATTAAAATGATAAATGGCAATATGGAAGAGAATTCCATTCTGGCTACAAGTAAAGCCGGAAAGTAGGATCCCTTCTGTTTATATCAACTGCAGAATCATTACAAAGTTTACATAGAACATGTGAAGATCCTCCCTCCATACTGAATATTCACACAGAGAGGAACTGATTCAAACATAAGAAAACTGCATAAGAAAGGTATATATACGTATCAGGAAAACATACGTTCTGAAACATTCCAAGCATCCCAGGAATGCTAGCTGCTGTTAGAGATCTGGGCTTTACAATCTGCATCAAATACAATAAATTACAGAGAACTTAGCTAGGAAAGAAGAGATTACAAGAACTATTTGACAAGGAAAACAACAAAACAAAATTTACCTTGCCAGTTTTGACTGGGACAATGTCGTCCATAGTAAGTGGTTCTCCTGTAACGGGACACTTCCCATAATCCTAATTAAAACAGCAAAACACATGTTCTGTTAATAATGCAGCTAATTCATCCAAAAGTCGTGTAAATAATGCTAAACTGCAGCTATAAATCTCTAACCATTCAAATTTAAGAACAAAAAGAAACCTTTAAGATTCTTTGTTTAAAAGAAAGAAAAAAAAAGGCTTTTTGCAATTTAATAGATTTCAAAGCAGTAAACTATATGTTTTAAAAAAGGAAACTGAAACTAAATAAAATTTTCTTTAACCAAACCAAAACCCTAAAACCCTCTTTTTTTTTTCTTCATAGGGTAAGTAGAGAGAAGCGAACCAAAATGTGTCGCTCGATTAAGCGTTTCTCGAAAAGCAAACCGGAATTCTTGGCGACGACGGGCTCTTCCGGCACCTCGCCGGAGACTGCAGGAACAACCAAAAACTCAGATCAAAAAACCGACAGGCTTAACAAAAGGAAAACAAAAAGGAGGGAAAGATAAAAGCTTACTTGAACAGTTCATGGTGAAAGAGGAATTAGGGTTTTTGCTTCGTTATTCGGCAGTGAACGCTGCCCGAAAGAAAAATATAATTCGATAGGCGGAACCGAAGCAGCAGTAGCAGACGCAGCAGCTAAAAAGAGAGTGTGAATAAAAGAGAGAGAAATAGCGAGGGAGAGAGTTGAAGAAAATAAAACAAAAATTTATATGGGTTGGGTCAACAGATTAGGGATGATATTTATTGACTATTTGGGCCTGATTTTCCCCAATATTCCAGATTTAAATTTGGGCCTTTCTCTAATGCTTTTGGATCCCTAAAAGCCCAAATTTAGTTCTATCCTTTTTGGGCCAGAATTTGGTTCATTAATGACATACCCAAACTTTATGTTATTTAGTCAAGGGAACAAATGAGAAGCAACCTGAGCAGATTTTGCTTTGCAAAATTGTTGATAGGAAGAATTTGTTTGAGAGAATTAGTGCACGCTTGTCATACTTTTTTTGTATTTGATTGATGTTGTGGGAGTGTTGCGTCAAAAATCTCTTGTAAAGTTTTCGCGTTAAAAACTCTATGACAGCATGAAGGCGTGTCAGTCAATTTGTTGAAATTGACAAAGAAGTTGTAGAAACATGGAACTGATGCGCGGAGCAGCAGATTTAAAGATCAGAGTGATTTGTGAGGACTGGATCAAAGTCGCATCGGAGCATTCAAATCATTGGATCCCAGATAAGTCTTCCTAAATTTGCGTCTGCAAGCTGTTCTTGATTGAATTTGAGAGAAAAATAACAACGAATTGTTATTGCCGAGAGAAAAACACGTGCACAGTATTTAGATGTCCGGAGACAAGATTGAAATAAGGAAATAACACTAAAAGATTGTTCTTATAATTTGCTTTTCCTGTACATAAATTTCTCATAAGCATATTTCAAATAAATTTCTTAACTTAATTTTTTTTAAAAGAACTATATAATAAAAAACGTGCACAATGATTAGATGTCCGGAGACAAAATTGAAATAAGGAAATAACACTAAAAGAGTATTCTTATAATTTGCTTTTCTTATAAAACACCCGCACGCGAAGCGCGGGAAGTAGGCCTAATTTTTTAATATAAGAAAATATAGGTTTAAAAGTAATTATTATAGAATTATGTATTTTCTTTTATGTATATTTATTTCAAGATTATATATGAAGAAGAAAAAATTATTACTAATAATAAAAAAGAAACTATTCTGGCCAAAAAAAAAACTATAGGTAATGACCCCACTGACTCAACATACTGGCTCCCCTACTAAGTAGGAATAAACCTCCTTACTTGTTCATAGTCCGGTGCGGTTTTTTTAATATCGCCAAAACTGCTCTTAGGAAAAAAAAAAAAAACCCGAACAACCTGTTTTACCCTAGATAACAGAGTTCATTATGAGTGGATACTTATCAAGTAGTGTTCCGAATGAGATTTGCATAGAATTCCTTAATCGATTTGGAGAATGTTTTGGCCGAAAATTCAGATGTCCGGTTTTTTAATATTGTCAAAACTGCTCTTAGCGAAAAAAAAAAAAAACAAAAAACAAAAAACCCGAACAACCTGTTTTCCCCTAGATAACAGAGTTCATTATGAGTGGATATTTGTCAATTAGCGTTCCAGATGAGATTTGCATAGAATTCCTTAACCGATTTGGAGAATGTTTTGGTCGAAAATTCAGATGTTAAAGATGATATGGAGCATTCCTATTGGCCATGTTGGATCCTAATCAATGAGGATATAATCTAAATTTCCATTATTCTAAGAATGGAATAACTAAAATATTATTCAATAATGACACTTTAGAAATATATTTTGAAAAAAAAGAGTATACTCGGAAAATATAAAGTTTCTCATATTCATACTTTTATATATAGTATAGATATAAAGTTTCTCATATTCATACTTTTATATATAGTATAGATATAGATTATATGCTAATAATAAAATTAGTGCCACACTTCTTTTCCTTAATTCTTTTTCCCGCTAAATTACTGTCACACTTACAAACTATAATTTGCTTTTCATACATCTATAATATATATACTATATATATTCAATTTAATTTTATATTATTAAATTAAACTATTTCTAACTATGTAATTAATTATAATTTGGCATGCAATTCTGTTACATTTGAGGTATTATCTTTCCTACTCAATTAATTTATTTATAAGATTTTTTAAAGATTTCGAATGCTATAACTAAAAATTGATCTAGCACAACTAATGAATTAAAACTAAACAAATTTGAAAATGTTGAAATTATAAGAAGAGCTATGGATACTTGCTTAATCAAAATTGTCATGCCAATTTATCTTCCATAAACTTACAACAAATAAATGCCTTAAAATTTACCCTATACATTTTATTTTTTAAAATTGTCACCCTGTTTTTGCGTTAGGTACAGGACAATTTGGATGAAACAAGAACATCTTTTATCATGTGAAAATATAGGTTTAAAAGTAATTATTATAGAATTATTATGCATTTTCTTATGTATATTTATTTCAAGATTATATATGAAAAAAAACCCAAACACCTGTTTTGCCTTAGAAAATCTCTTTATAAAAGATTCAGCCAGGACGCAGGCATATCTTTTGAGAGAGAAAAAAGAAAAAAAGAGAGTTCATTATGAGTGAATATTTATCAATTAGCGTTCCAGATGAGATTTGCATAGAAATTCTAGAGAGATTACCGGTCAAGTCTCTTGTGCGGTTTAAGGCTACGCGCAAGTCATGGAAATCTTTGATCAATGATCCCTCTTTTGTTGACCATCACTTGAATCGATCAGCCGCCGCCAGATGCAATAAACTTGTAATCTTCGAAGAATTGGGGAACAACTCATCAAACTCGGTGGTCCGGTTCCTCGATTTGGGGAACCCAAGTCAAACAACAATGATGGAGTTTCCAAGCACTGTACCTTTGTTTTTACGTCAATTTTCCATCTTTCCACAATATTTATCTCGTTGTTGTACTTTTAGGGGGTTGTTGATGGTAGGCTCGGACTCGGCGGATAGTTATTTTTCCCTTTGCAATCCTTGTACCAGGCAAAAGCTGGAAGATTCCGAACCCACCATTACCAAACTCCGAATATCTCAAACGCCATTATGCGGCTGCACTTGGATATGATTTCTTCGTCAAAACTTATAAGGTAGTGATTCTTCGGAAAGGCTATTGCGCGGTATATAATGTTAAAACAAATTCCTGGTCAGACTTTGAAGTCGAAGATGATGACCTTAACCCCGCCCGTTGGAGATACTATTTAACCCTTGCGAATGGAGCACCCCATTGGATCAAAGTTGATTTCTACCGGAGCAGGTGTATTCAAATTGCATATTTTGATTTTTCAAAGAATGAGCTCAAGATGATTCCAAAACCTAATGATGCTGATGATTACAAAAGCCAATTATTCCTCCATCTATATATTTGAGATGGAAGGGCGGCTTTGTGTTGGATATTTTCCTAGCCATGATGATAAATTCAAGGTTGAAATATGGGTAATGATGGAGCATGGTGTTGGGGAATCTTGGACAAGATTGGCTCTCTCTTGTGACGAAATTCCTACCGGAAAGCTGTATAAACCAATTTCGTTTGCAAAGGATGGTATGATTTCGTTAGTCAAAGAGGATAATGGCGTAGCCATTTACATTGGCAAGACAAAACGAATTGAAATCAAAACTATCAAAACTAGGATAGATGTCCTTTTCAGAATGCTAACAAGTCCATACGTTGAGAGTTTGGTTTCTATTTAGATTGTTTTTCAATGTACTCTTTCTTTCTCACTCAACTATGTTAATTGAGCTTTTCTTATTTCAATGGTATTCATATACTAGTATAATTGCTACAATTGGTATAATATGGAATTATTATGGTGTGGAATTTTCTTCTAAATGGAGTTACCCTTTTTGCTGATAATAATGTCAAACGTATCTTATTTCTAATGGAGTTATTATACCTTCTAAATCCTAGTAATGGTAGAATTGTTTAACATTCATATCCCCTGTTTCTTAATGAAGTATTATATATTGTTGTAATGTAATTCTGAAGTTAAAAGGATTTTGCCTAGTGTAAGTCTCCCCTGCTTTGCTCTGTATTTCTTCAAGAGAATTCCGACCTTTATTGGTGTCATGAGTTAGTTAATCGGACTTGGCATAATATGGCTCATATGTTAAAGCTCTTGGAATGCAACTCTGGTTTGGTACGATAGAGAAATTGCTTACTTGAACAGTTTATGTTTAAAGAGAAATTAGGGTTCTTCTCTTTCTTCCCAAATTGGCAGTGAAAGCTTTCGAAATAAGTCTCCCTTTGGTACAACGGTGAGATGAAAAGCAGCTGTGGCTGTGAGATTAGTCATAGCAACTGTGAGATGAAAAACAGCTACAGTTTTATATGTGTTGGGTAAAATAGCTGTGGCGGTGAGATTGGAATGAAAAATGACTATTAAGAACATTTGTATAAAAATGTTCTATATAGTTGTTTTTTATATATTAATAAACATAATAAATAGTTCTTCTTTTTTGTGGCCAAAGCTTTTTTGTTTTAAATAAGTTTTGGCCAGAAAAAACTATTTATTATGTTTTTATTTGATTTTTTATGATAAATATATATATTTATATTTTCAATTTAAAACTTAAATTAAAAAAAAACTAAAAAAGGAAAAATCAAGAAAATAAAGTAGTATATATATATATTATATTATACAAATTACAAATAAAAGTTGAAATGCAAACGAGGACAAAAAAAAATATAAATTCTACAACTATTGCTCATTGCACCCTCTAGCCCCAGCAAAAAAAAAGCGGCTTCCTAAGGTCCACGTAGGTTTATTGCCAAAAAAAAAAGTGCACGTAGGACAAACTTCCTGCTATTGTGCAAGCACCTAAGACCATAGTTTTCATAATCGGATCGGATCGGACGGTTGAACCGATCAGACCGGGTACCGATACCTATTCAGGTCATTCAGAGCACAGAACCGCGGTTTTATGAAACCGCTTAAGAACCAATTCAACCGCTCAAACCGGAATCGGAAGAACCGGTAAATATCCGGTTTCTCTCTTTTTTTTAATTAAAAAAATCAAAGTATCAAACCTGAATTCTTTTTTTGTTCAAAAAAAATTTTAGAATAAAAAATAAATAAATAATAAACGATAAAACTAAAATAAGAAGAGGGAGAATAAATCCTTTAAACATTATCTTTTCCAAGTCATTCTCATCTCTATCAAATACAATAGATTTTCAACTGCTCAGGTTCCAATAGCCTGCCGTTCAACTCATAGCTTTGCCGTCGGTCTCGTTTGACCGTCGTCAAATGTGCTCGTCTGGTGTGGTTCCTTGTTCCCTTTCTCAACTAAACCAAGTTGAGATTAAAGCTTAAATGGTGGCTGTTGTCTCTGGTTGTTTTCTTGGCCCATCGAACTTTTGCAGATCTGGAGTTGAACTAAGATTTTACTTCAGATCTGTAAGTATATTTAGTGCTCTCATTTTGGGTTTTGTTTTTTTGGTCGAAAACATGTTTCGTTGAGTTGATTTGTTTGGGAGAAAAGGTTACTTCATGCTTTCTCTTCTGTTATATATTTGCTTTATGCTTTTGTTTCTAGTTTTTTAATGGAAAAATTCTAAATATTCTCTAACCGAAGCTAAATGGGAATTGAAAACTGAAAAGTTAACAGTGGGATGGATTTCCACCATTTGTTCATACAGTTGAACCAATCGGACGGGTCAACCGATTCGACCGGTTGAACCGCGAACCATTACCATGAACGGTCCTTCTTCTGGTCCGGTTACAAAAACCATGCCTAAGACAACAAAGTACGGCACACAACTAAAAAGCAGCTTATAAGTGCCGCACCGGTGTAACAAAGGGGGCCTAAGTATCCATAATAAAATAATATGATAAGCGGAAAATGGTTACAGTACTGTTACGTATGGTGCTGACATGGCAAAATTTTCTTAATCTACTTTTTTATGTTGATGTGGCACGTGGCAATTTTCGCATGACGTGGCATGCCACATCAGCATCGTAATGGTGCCGTCAAGAGAAATTATTAGGTAGACCGGGTCCATGACGTCATCCGTGATCCGGACCAATAAGATTTTGACAAGTCAGATTTCTTCCTAAAATTTAGGCACAAATTTAGCTCCAGGTTTAGCCCTTAGTTTCACTAGATGAGATTTACAGGGTAAGTCCCTAAATTCAGGACATTAATTGGTTAGGGTTTTAGAAATTGTAGGAAAAACTCTGATTTGTCAAAATCTTATTGGTTGAGACCACGGATGACGTGGTAGACTCAGTCCACCTAATAATCTCTCCGCCGTCAAATACTTAATGAATTTTTGGTAACGAAAGGTGCAAAATTTACCCAAAATAAAATATTAGGGTGCGATATGATCAAAATAAAAAAGTGGGGTGCAAAGTGACAGTCCGTATAAACTTTAAGGTGCATTTTGGCATTTAAGCGATTATCTATACAAATTATAAAACCAAGTCCTGAGTTTGTGTCACGAGGACATAAACTCAGTTTTTAAAAATTCAAAACAAAATAAAAACTACACATTTTAAATAAAACTACTCATTAAAGGATAAATATAAGTATTTAAATTTTATTTATATCATTTTAAAAAAACTACCAAAAACTATTCACGTAGTACCCTGTATCTTGTATTTAATTAAGGGAACATATGAGAAGCAACCTTAGCAATTTTTTCTTTGCAAAATTGTTAATGTCATAAATACCCTAAAGCATAAACCCTTCAATGTTGTAATATTATTACTTTAGATAATAATAAAACATAACCTTTAACCATGAATCTGTTTACGTCATACATATAGAACAGCGTGAAATTGAATGGGAACCGAATCGGATTGAGCTGAAAAAAAAATCAGATTTAATTAAAATTTAATATAAAAAATATTTGGAAATAATCAAATAATAATTTTTTAAAATTTTTTACAAAATGGTCGGACCGGCAGTTGAACAACAAATAAACCGACCCTCTTACCAGTTCGCAGGACAGTCCGGTTTTTTTAACATTGCCCAAACCGCTCTTTGCATAAATAATAATAAAAAAAAAAACAGCCTGTTTTGCCCTAGAAAATCTCTTTATAAAAGATTCATGCATTCAGGCAGGCCGCAGGCATATCATTGAAGAGGAAAAAAAAAAAAGGTTCGTATTATGAGTGGATTATCAAATAGCATTCCGGATGAGATTTGCGAAGAAATTCTTGAGAGATTACCGGTCAAGTCCCTTGTACGGTTCAAGGCAACGTGCAAACCATGGAAATCTTTGATCTCTGATCCCTCTTTCGTCGACCATCACTTGAATCGATCAGCCGCCAGATGCAGGAAACTAGCAATATTCTTCGAAGACATTGGGAAGACGGAGAACTCATCAAACTCGCGATCAGTGGTCCACTTGCTCGATTTGGGCTACCCGGCGAAAGAGGCAAAATGGCGCCGCTCACTAAATTCTGTGGTTAATTTTTTTGGCCAGAATTTTGTGGTTTATGATATTTGTAAAATGGTGAATACTGTTTGGACAAGAATCAACAGAATAGCCAATAGCGAAAAGCCAACAGTTATGGAGTTTCCAAGCAGTGTACCTTCGTGTATTTTTTTTCGTTGCTGTACTTTTAGGGGGTTGATGATGGTAGGCTCGGACTCGGCAGACACTGAGTTTTCCCTTTGCAATCCTTCTACTCGGCAAAGCTGGAACATTCCGAACCCACCAAACTGCAAATTTCTCGACGCTGCTGCACTTGGATATGATTTCATCGTCAAAACTCACAAGGTAGTGATTATTCGGCAAATATACTTTGCCCATAGTCAATACGAAATTGCGGTATATAATGTTAAAACAAGTTCCTGGACAACCTTTACAGTGGACATCAAAGATGATGACCCTACCCTCGATTTTTGGACATACTCTTTAACCCTTGCTAATGGAGCACCCCATTGGATGACAAATAGTATCAGCCCGCGTATATATCAAATTGCATGTTTTGATTTTACCGAGAATGAGCTCATAAGGTTTCCAATACCTGATACTAATAATGATTACGAAACATATGATCCCCATCTATTTGAGATGGAAGAGCGCCTTTGTATTGCATTTTTTCGCTTTTGTGTTCCATTTTTTCCATTTTTTCCTTATCACAAGGTTGAAATATGGGTAATGATGGAGCATGGTGTGGGGGAATCTTGGACAAGGTTGGCTCTCTCTCGTGACCAAATTCCTGCCGGCTTTGACTTTCATCGACCAATTTCCTTTGCAAAGGATGGCATGGTTTCGTTAGTCAGAGAGGCCGATAGCATAGCCATTTACATTGGCAACAAAAAACGAATTGAAATCAAAAGTAGGATACATTATTGCCTTTTCAGAATGCTAGCAAGTCCATACGTTGAGAGTTTGGTTTCTATTTAGATAGTTTTTCAATGTATCTTTCCTTCTCAGTCAACTATATGTGAACTGTGTTAATTGAGCTTTTCTTATTTCAATGGAGTTCTTATCTTTTCTATAATCATATCATACTAGTATAATTGCTACAATTGGTATGGAATTATAATGAAACCCCAAATACCTAGTAGTAATTGGCAACATAAAAAAAGTTGAATGTTAATTATTTTCAAAGTTACTTCAATTATTCTCTTCTAAATGGAGTTACCCTCTACTCATAAATTTGGTTGATTGAGCACAAAAAGTTTTAGAACCGGTTCAATTCAGGTCAATCTGTCATGTGTCAAATAAGGGCACATACTTTTGCCTTTTGCCCTATGAAAAAGTTGTTTCCTATTTGATGCATTGATCCGAATTAAACCAGTTTTGAAACGTTTTGCCCCAAGTAACTAAACTAAAAGATTTTTACCCCAAAATTAGGCATAAATTGAAACGTTCTGCCCTGACTTGATCAATTAGCCTAAAAAAATTAGATCACTAAAACGGATACCAAACTTGAAGTACCAAACATGACAATTCCATATGACAAACTTCTGCAGTTACAATTTTCCATTTCTAATCACAAAAACTTGCTATCAAAGAAACTCTGCAACAAAATTTAAACATCAGAATTGATCCACACTTCCACAGGAATCTCCTATGACAATTAGCATACTTGATAAAGTACTTACAAGGCAAAGAGTTCACCCTAGTACTCTGCTTGATTACCAAATCATACACAACATAATCTTCAATGCAATCTCTGAAATAGTAAATGCAGTTACCCTTGTACCAAGTATTCTTCAAATCACTTGTCTCAACAAGAAGAATGTCGCCATTGCATGTTAAAAAGAGAGCACAACCACCCAAATCATTCACTTTCTTGTATTGTTCTGTCGAAAAATCAAACTCAAAAACTATGAAAACCAAATATTTAGGATCAGCCTTGTCTCCTTTCAAGCCAACCCACAAAAGATCATCATTAAGCGACTTTACCAAGTAAAAACGATCAAATTCTTCATGCAATATCCAATAGTACTGCATTGGGAATGGCACTGCAACAAGTTTTAGTTCGGAATGAAGCTAAAACCATGGAAAAAGAAGTCTGGTAGATTGGGCAATTAGTCCACATCAAATCGCCCGGTTTGCAGGAGGAGATTTTCCGGCTGGCTCGAATGGAATCATGACAAATAATGATGAGGCAATCTGGACTCGTCGGAGACATGGATAGATGAAATTGATAAATATGAATCTGGTGTAAAAAGGGTTCTAATCCGAAAGACCAACTAGGTGGAAGATCGATTTGAACTCTTGAGATTATATTTAGAAAATGCAAATCATGTGGGAAAGCAACGTTCATGTTTAACAGCTAGCCAATTTTTTCTACATTCGCAAATCCACCTTCCCCTAGCTTCAGCTATATGAATCTTTCTGGTTTCTTTTGCAAAAATATTAGACAAACGAAATAATCCCTTTAAAATATTATCATGCTAGTAAGTTTATACCTTGAGAGTTTGGTTTCTATTTAGATAGTTTTTCAAAAGTATCTTTCTTTCTCAGTCGACTTACGTGAACTGTGTCAAGATACGTGGCTCAAGAGCTTTAAAACACATGAGCCATATTATGCCAAGAGTAAATGTCAAAAAAATATTAGTACTCAAATTATTGACAAAAATCATGAGTAAATGTCACAAACCATGAGTAAATGTCAGCAGTGGCCGGTGGTCACTTAATTTTGACGTGTTTTTCAATTAGATCACTAAATTTTAATTTGTTCCAACCAAGTCTCTCAAGTTTTTAAAATAGACCAAATTTGGTCACTCTAACATATTTCATCCAATAAACTAGCATATAAATAACATTTCTAACATGTCACATGTCACATAAATGGCCACATCACTCACATTTCACTTTGCATGTAATATATTTCAATTCCTCATATTTTTCCTTCAAGTTTTGAAGGAAAAAAGAAAAGAAGAAACACATAAATAATAGAAAAGATGAGTGAAAACTAATAATGAAAAATATAAAGAAATTGCAAAAGCTGATCATTGGAAAATGAGTTAAAGTTTTCGTGATCATTGGTGAAATTTAATCTATTTGATGTTGTGGGAGAATTCAACACCCTATAGAGCGAGTCATCTATCTAGATAAATTTAATTAAGCCTTTCCTTTCCAACATGGTGCAGTGAAAAACAACAATTTAAACTCATATCATCTTGTTATTAAATGTTAGTTTAGATTTCTTACGATCAATTTCGATTTGTTTTACGTGGCGACCTAAAAATTAACTTTTTCCATTGGTGGTGGAAGGGTAGTTGTTTGACTTGAAATGACCTCATAGCCATAACTAGTTTTCACCAAAGTTGCCAAAAGGACCTAAACTACCATGACAGATAAGCCTATATACCTCATGCTTGCAACATAATATTAATACAATATCCCAAAAGGGCTAAAAAGTGGCAATCCCGAATATTAGAAGGATTTCAATGTGACTTAAGTAAGGTCTTGGGTTCAAATCGTATGAATGAATTGATAAAACTCTCTAATTTCGGGTCCGACCTGACTTAACTTTGAATTATTTTAACATCTTATAACATCGTGGGTTAGAAATTAGGAGTTTTGTCACCATGATAGTGGATTATTATAAGATAATTAAATATTTAACATGATACAATATACTATCAGTGTAAATTTTATCAATTTAGTAAACTACTCAATTTGGTAATGTCATATGGTTATTATACAATAAACTATCAGTGTAAATTTTGGACTCCACAAGTGACACATGCACATTTTCTGATTTAATATTGTTTTTAAAATTCAAAACTATTCCCTAAAAGAAACATATCAACCCTTAAACTCCTCATGTGTAGTCTGCTAAATTCCAACTCCACCGACAGTTTGTCATATACCCTAAACCCTTCAACAACCAAACACAAAATGCTCATCTTTTGTAACCACTGGCCATCAATGTTGGATCTTATTACTTATATATTACTCCCTCCCATTCAAAATAAGTGAAACACTAGGAATACTACACAGACCAAGGCAATGATTAGTTGGTTTTAAATTTAGTAAAAACTTACTTAAAATGACATAATTGCCCTCTAAAATTTTTTATAAACAATTAATTAATAAATCTTCTCTTCCTTCCCAACTTTCCAAGACCACTTAAAAGTTCAACCACTTTAATTAATACTTAAGGGTATATATGGAAAAAAGAGTAAAATTGCATTGGTTTTGGAATTGTTTCACTTATTTTGAAAGGCTGTAAAAATTGAAATGTTTCACTTATTTTGAATGGGAGGGAGTATATATTATATAGGTAATAAAACATAACCTTCGAGGCTTCAACCAAACGTGTAAATTATGACTGTATTTACTTCAAGTTCAATAAATTGATGACTTGGGAATTTTAATATAATTAAAAGTTAAAACTCATGTATCAACGTCAGCTTAAACAGGTTTCGGGTTCGAGATCTTACGTACGTAACCGCCATGTTGGTAGACCCACTCACCAAACTCAGACTACTGAGTTGAATCTAAGATTAATCAAAGTAAAACTTTATACGAGGTGTATAATAAATTTTGAAATCTCACCCTTTTCTAAGTATGTATAGTATATAAAATATATAAATTCTCATTTTCTAAGTATGTATAGTATATAAAATATATAAATTCTCAATTACAACTTTTATTTTATGTAGTATGTAGTATGTAGTATGTCTTATTTTTATTTATTATTATAAGGAGGGTAAATTACCTATCTTCTCTCCCAAGAACAAAAAAAAAAGCAAATTACCCAAACAGCTTCTTTGCAAAAAAAAAAAAAACCCTAAATCTATCTATTTATACAAGATTCAGCCAGGAAGCAGGCATATCCTTTGAGAGAGAGAGGAAAAAAAAAGAGTTTCATTATGAATGGATATTTATCAATTAGCGTTCCGGATGAGATTTGCATAGAAATCCTAGAGAGATTATCGGTCAAGTCCCTTGTGCGGTTTAAGGCTACGCGCAAGTCATGGAAATCTCTGATCACCGATCCCTCTTTCGTCGACCATCACTTAAATCGATCAGCCACCAGATGCAGGAAACTAGCAATCTTCGAAGACTTGTGGGGGAAGACGGAGAACTCGTCAAAATCGCGATCAGTGGTCCACTTGCTCGATTTGGGCAACCCGGCAAAAGATCAGGCGAAAGAAGCAATCCATAGAAAGATTTGTTGCCGCTCACTAAATTCTATGGTTAATGATATTTGTAACTTGGTGGTTACTGTTTGGAGAAGAACCAACAGAATAGCTAATAGCGAAAAGCCAGATCCAAGTGATCAAACAACAGTTATGGAGTTTCCAAGCACTGTTCCTTCGTGTGTTTTTTTTCGTTGCTGTACTTTTAGGGGATTGATGATGGTAGGCTCGGACTCGGCAGACAATGAGTTTTCCCTTTGCAATCCTTGTACTAGGCAAAGCTGGAACATTCCGAACCCACCAAACTGCAAATTTCTCAACGCTGCTGCACTTGGATATGATTTCATCGTCAAAACTCACAAGGTAGTGATTATTCGGCAAATATACTTTGCCCATAGTCAATACGAAATTGCGGTATATAATGTTAAAACAAATTCCTGGACAACCTTTACAGTGGACATCAAAGATGATGACCCTACCCTCGATTTTTGGACATACTCTTTAACCCTTGCTAATGGAGCACCCCATTGGATGAGAAAAAGTATCAGCCAGCGTATATATCAAATTGCATGTTTTGATTTTTCCAAGAATGAGCTCATAAGGATTCCAATACCTAATACTAATAATGATTACGTAACATATCATGATCCCCATCTATTTGAGATGGAAGGGCGCCTTTGTATTGCATTTTTTCGCCTTCGTATTGGATTTTTTAGTGATTACAAGGTTGAAATATGGGTAATGATGGAGCATGGTTTGGGGGAATCTTGGACAAGGTTGGCTCTCTCTCGTGACGAAATTCCTGCCTGCTTTTACTTTCATCGACCGATTTCCTTTGCAAAGGATGGCATGGTTTCTTTAGTCTTAGAATTAGAAGAGAATACCATAGGCGTTTACATTGGCAAGAAAAGACGAACTGAAATCAAAAGTAGGACTTTCCTTTTCGGAATGCTAGCAAGTCCATACGTTGAGAGTTTGGTTTCTATTTAGATAGTTTTTCAAAGTATCTTTCTTTTTCACTCAACCATGTCAACTGTGTTGGTGAAAAAAAAAACCTATGTGAACTGTGTTATGCTTTCTTTTTTCAACGGAGTTCTCATCTTTTCTATATAATCATGCTCTAATACTAGTATAATTGCTACAATGGGTATGGAATTATTATGGTGTGGAAGTTGTAAAGGAACACAAAACCTGATACCCTAAATTCTTAATTAGTAGTAATTGACAACATATTCAGCTTTAAAAATTAAAGAAAAAAAATGTTGAATCCAAATTCTATGTTAATTAATTTCAAATTTACTTCAATTCTCTTCTAAATGGAGTTACCCTTTACTCATAAATTTCAAGCGTATCTTATTTGTTATTTCAATGGAGTTATATCTCTCCTATATCCTACAAGTAGTAGGATTGCTTGACATGTCCCCTGTTTCTTTATCATCCATATCATATCCCCTTTTTGTAAATCCTACAAGTAGTAGAGTTGTGTATGTTTGACCTTGTAAAGAGATATCCGATTGTAATGAGATTACGGTCTTTGATGAAGTCAATGATAACTCTGCCCCCTTTGGACCTTTTGGAGATACACTTTAACCCTTTTGAATGGAGCACCCTATTGGATTGTTGATTTCCTGGACGAAGATAGAGACAAAATCAGCTATGAAATTGCATATTTTGATTTTTCAAAGAATGAGCTCATTAGGATTCCAATTCCAAACCCTACTGATATTGATTACGAAACCTATCCCCAATATGGACCTCCCTATCTATTCGATATGGAAGGACCGAGGACGGCTCTGCATTTAATATATTATTTATTTCTTAGTCATAAATTCAAAGTTGAAATGTGGGTAATGATGGAATATAGTGTGGGGAAATCTTGGACAAGATTTGGCTATGATCTCTCGTGACGATATTCCTTCCGCCCGCTATCATATGCCAATTTCGTTTGCAAAGGATGGTATGGTTTCCTTAGTTGCATAAGGAGAAAAATGTTTAGCCATTTACACCGGCAAAACAAGACGAACTAGAACCAAAACTAGGACACGTAACTATATCATGCTACTAAGTTTGTACGTTGAGGGTTTGATTTCTATTTAGATAGTTTTGCTGGTATATCTGGAAATCAAGATGTGAAAGCCTTTTTAACAAATGTCCAATTCAAAGGATTAGAATGGCTTTCAAAGAATTCATAAATGCAAAAGTCTTGAAGAATGAAAAATTAGGCCAGCCTGAGGTTTCAAGCAATTCTACAGATGTGGGGCCTTCTGTTGGATATTTTTTTGAATGTTGATGTTTATTGAAGGCATTTGTTCATAAGTGGATAATTATGAAAAAAACATATTTGTCTATTAAAAGGTATCTTTATGACATAATTAATAAAGTTATGTCTACATGGAAAGACATATCTATTGATCATAAAGTTATGTCTATGGAAAGACATGTGTGTTGATCAAGTATATAAAGAGTCTTTCACATAAACATTTTTGTGACAACCAATAATTCTACTTCTGTCTGGATGTTCTCAAGTGGCTTTGTTGTATCCTAAATACGACTTGTCTAAAATAGTTAGGTAATATTGTATTTGAGAAAGCTTGGCGGCTCAAAGTCTTGTAATATTTTCTTATTTAAGAAATTTTGTAACACCTTCTGTAGCAAAAGAAAGGATTGGGGTATTAGAATTGTCTGGCCAAAAAAAAAGAAGGTATTAGAATTGTGGTTAGAAATCATTCTGGTAATGTATTAGCAGTAGATGAGAAACAAGTGAAGTGCAACAGTGCTTTAATGGCTGAAGCTTTGGCTTTCAAGCATGCAGTAAATGAAAGTTGTTTCTAACATATGGAACAAGATCCAATTTGAAACTGATTCTTGAGATTTTTACAAGTGTGAGTTCAGATAGATCAAAAGAAACTCAATGGCGAATTAGACCTATTCGTGAGGCCCTTAGTTCAATACCAAGCAAGGAAATTGTGCATGTGAAGCGTGGTGCTAATCTTGCAGCTCATTGGTTTGCTCGGAAGGGAAGAAAGGGGATGAGCTGTGCCGATTTTCAACAACACCCACCATCCTCTTTGAGTGGAATATGGAGCAAGGATGGTGTTCCTGCACCTCCTTAATTAGTTTGATTTTTAGTTTGATTTTTCGTTAGCAATAGGATTTGATTTGTCTTGAATTTATAATCCTGTTGCTCAAAGCATTTTTGTATGTTCCTTTAAGTGATATATCAATAAATTCGTCGTTTTCTACCAAAAAAAAAGTACAAATTAATGATATAAATTTTGAAACCTAATCCTCTATTATAAATTCTCAATTACTTTTATGTAGTAATTTTTATTTATTATGAAGGGTATATATATAAATTACATATACCTTTTGTTGCGCCAAAATTTCGTAATGTGCCCAGAAAGGTCTTTGAGGCGAGAGAGAGGTTTGAGGCGTGCCAGTTATTTTTGTAGCAAAAAATAACAAAAAGCTTTGAATTAAACTCAAAAGCGTAGAAAATAAGTTTGTAAAAGCAGAGAAATCAGACGATTGTAAGGTTCTAGTTGTAAGTCACACAAGCGTGTCTAATACATGCAATCTATTGGGTAATTCTTTGAAAGGTAAAGCGAAAAACTGAAAGATGAAGCAAGAGATTTGGAAAGAGTAGAATTTCACTAGATTGTAATAACAGAATTACAATTTGAAAGTGAGAAACGTAAAAATTGAAATTAAAAGACAAGGAAAGGAGATTGAACGACAAGGTTGATCAAACAAAAGTATGCATCTCTGAAGAGAGAGGTTTGTATTCCCGCAGGGGAAGGGGGTGTCCGGAGAGAGTTTCAACGTTGGAGGTATGTCTGCTTATATAGCCAAGGCTTCCGACAAGATCCCTTTCATCGATCAAGAGTTTGTGATTGTCTTCAATCTTCATAAGGGAATTCTCAATACCATTCTAGATCCAAAAAATTAGGAAATTGTGATCAATCAATTGATACACACGTAATTTCCTTGTGAGTGCTATCAAGAATTTTCCACGACTTTAATTTGCCTTCACACGCCATCTAATCATGGCGTTAATTTTTATGCAGCATATTATGGCTAGGGCTGCAAATGAACAGCAAGTTCGATGAACAGCTCGTGAACGGACTTGATTAAAGCTCGTTTATGTTCGTTTATTTAGTTAACAAACGAGTTTGGACAAAAATTTAGTGTTCATTTATTAAACGAGCCGAGCTTGAACAAGATGTGTTCAGTTCGTTTATGTTCACGAACAGGCTCGTTTATTGTTCATTTAAGTGTTCACGAACAGGCTCGTTTATTGTTCGTTTATATAATAATCGAACGTTCATTAATTATATAATCATTTATATATTAATAATAATATATATTATTAATAAAAATTATAAAAATAATAATATTCTATTATCTAATATATTTAAATTAAAAATTAATTATTATATATAATATATATATATATAATTATATAATATTTTGTTCGTTTTTGTTCATTTGATAGGGAATTATTACATTGTTCATGAACAATTTTTTGTTTATGAACAATTTCAATTTTTGTAAAAATGTTCAATTATTGTTCGTTAACATGTTCGTTTGATGTTCACGAACATTTTCTTAAACGAGCCGAGCTTGAACGAGTTTCGAACACTCTAAATTTTAAACGAGCCGAGCTCGAACGAACACCAAAATATTTAAACGAACACGAGCCGAACTTGAACAAAGCAAAATGTTCGCGAACAAGACTGAGTTCGTGTTCAAGCTCGTTCGAGCTCGGCTCGTTTTGCAGCCCTAATTATGGCTTGTCTCGCAATTGAGTCATGACCTCATCAATTAATTAAAATCGAAACAAATCGTTGGCTTGATCAAAGATTTTAACTCGAATCAATTAAAGCCATCAAGGCTCAAGCAAAATGCCAATGGCTCTTCCTATTGCTAGTATGGCTTTTTCAAATGACCTTGGCTAAAAATAGCCAAATACCTATAAGTCGTAAAACCACTTGGTCTATCATAAAAGTCTTCTTGGCTTTTACCAGGATCGATATGTAGCATTGGTCTTTTCTCACGACCACTATGTGGCCGTTTCTCACGACCACATTTTCCTCCAATTTAATTAATCAAGTAAATATTAATTACGGACTTAAAATTATCTTTGGGTTGAAATTGGGCTCAGGTTTAAGCAAAAAGCATTTTTCTAACTAAATGGTCAAAAATGGTCAAGTTTCTCAAAAAAACTAAATGATCAAAATCTAATTAAATTTAAGATTGAATCTCAACCCTTGATCTATTAGGTCTGACCACTTTTACAAGTCTATCCCTAATTGTAAATTAGGGTATAAACACCTTCTCCAAAGTCCAAACTCCAAAACGAAAAAGAAAGGTTTAATTACCCAAACAACAGGCTTTGCAATAAAAAATCTCTTATTCTCTTTTGAGAGAAAAAAACAATTAAGGTGACTATGAGTGGATTATCATGAATTAGTATTCCGGATGAGATTTGCATAGAAATCGTTGAGAGATTACCGGTCAAGTCCCTTCTACGGTTCAAGGCTACGCGCAAGTCATGGAAATCTCTGATCACCGATCCCTCTTTCGTCGACCATCACTTGAATCGATCAACCGCCAGATGCAGGAAACTAGCAATCTTCGAAGAAATGGGGAAAAACTCACCAAACTCGGTGGTACACTTGCTCGATTTGGGGTACCCAAGTCAACCAACAATAATGGAGTTTCCAAGCACTGTACCTTCGTCTTTACGTAGACTCTACAAAGGTGTATATTTTTTTCGTTGTTGTACTTTTAGGGGGTTGTTGATGGTAGGCTCGGACTCGGCGGATAGTTATTTTTCCCTTTGCAATTCTTGTACTAGGCAAAGCTGGAAGATTCCGAACCCACCATTACCAAACTCCGAATATCTCAAACGCTATTATGCGGCTGCACTTGGATATGATTTCTTCGTCAAAACTCATAAAGTAGTGATTATTCGGGAAAGCTATTGCGCTGTATATAATGTTAAAACAAATTCTTGGTCAAACTTTGAAGTCAAAAATGATGATGACCTCTCCCTCGCCTGTTGGAGATACTCTTTAACCCTTGGGAATGGAGCACCCCATTGGATCAAAGTTGATTTCCGCCGGTGCAGGTATCAAATTACATATTTTGATTTTTCAAAGAATGAGCTCATGAGGATTCCAAAACCTAATGATGCTGATGATTACAAAAGCCAATTCCTCCATCTATTTGAGATGGAAGGGCGGCTTTGTGTTGGATATTTTCCTAGCCATAATGATAAATTCAAGGTTGAAATATGGGTAATGATGGAGCATGGTGTTGGGGAATCTTGGACAAGATTGGCTCTCTCTTGTGACGAAATTCCTCCCATAAATTATCATCACCCAATTTCGTTTGCAAAGGATGGTATGGTTTCGTTAGTTGCAGAAGAGGAGAATAGTAATAGCGTAGCCATTTACATTGGCAAGAAAAGACGAATTGAAATCAAAACTAGTACAAATTTCCTTGCCACAATGCTAGCAAGTCCATACGTTGAGAGTTTGGTTTCTATTTAGATAGTTTTTCAAAGTTTTCTTTTTTTTTTCCTCAGTTAACTATGTGAACTGTGTGTTAATTGAGGTTTTCTTATTTCAATGGAATTCTTGTCTTTTCTATAATCATACTAGTATAATTGATACAATTGGAATGGAATTGTTATGGAGCCCCAAATTCCTAGTAGTAATTGACAACATAAAAAAAAGTTGAATCCAAATTCTATGTTAGTTAATTTCAAAGTTTCTTCAATTCTCTTCCAAATGGAGTTAACCCTTTATTCATAAATTTCGAGCGTATCTTATTTTCAATGGAGTTATATCTCTTCTAAATCCTAGTAGTGGTAGAGTTGTTTAACATCCATAATATATATATATCCCCTTTTTCTTTATTATATATATTGTTGTAATGTAATTCCGAACTTACAAGGATTTTGCCTAGTGTAAGGGTACCCTGCTTTTGCTCTGTATTTCTTCAAGCAAATTACGACTTTTATTGGTCTCATGAGTTAGTTAATCGGACTTGGCATGATATGGCTCATATGTTAAAGCTCTATGTTTATCTAATTAAATTCAATTTCTTTATAAATTCTATTGTTATCTTCTTTTTCTTTTCTTTCTTTTATGTCATAAATTTTGAAACCTAAACCTCTATTATAAATTCTCAATTACTTTTATGTAGTAGTAATTTTTATTTATTATATATGAAGGGTAAATTACCTACCTTCTCCAAAGTCCAAACTCCAAAACGAATACCCAAACAAACAACAGCCTTTGCAATAGAAAATCTCTGATTCTCTTTTGAGAGAAAAAAAATTAAGGTCAGTATGAGTGGATTATTATCAATTAGCATGCCGGATGAGATTTGCATAGAAATCCTAGAGAGATTACCGGTCAACGGTTCAAGGCCACGCCCAAACCATGGAAATCTTTGATCTCTGATCCCTCTCATCGTCGCCACATTTCAGTATATAATGTTAAAACAAATTCCTGGACATGTTTGTATTTGTGATTTCTCATAGAATCTGTTTGAGCATGTAGAGAGATATCTAATTGTAATGAGATTTATGATGATTGCATTTCTGGACAGCCTTTGATCAAGTCGATGATAAATTATCTGTACTCTCGTAATTTTGGAGATACTCTTTAACCCTTGTGAATGGAGCACCCCATTGGATTGTTAAATTCGACGACAAAGTCAGCTATGAAATTGCATATTTTAACCCTAATTATGATTACAAAACCTATCCCCATGGACCCATCTATTCGATATGGAAGGACGCCTCTGCATTGAATATTTATCTCGTGATAAATTCCAAGTTGAAATGTGGGTAATGATGGAATATGGTTGGACAAGATTGGCTCTCTCTCGTGACGAAATTCCTACCGGCCGCTATCATATACCAGTTTCGTTTGCAAAGGAATATGGTATGGTTTCGTTAGTTCCAGAAGCAATAAAATGTTTAAACATTTACACTGGCAGTGGCAAAACAAGACGAACTGGAACCAAAATTAGGACAAGTATCTTTATGTTAATGCTTGTAAGTTTTTACGTTGAGAGTTTGGTTTCTATTTAGATAGTTTTCCAAAGCATCTTTCTTTCTCAGTCGACTATGTCAACTGTGTTAAGGTTTTTCTTATTTCAATGTTGGAGTTATTTTACTATAACCATACTAGTAGCTAGAATTGATTCAATTGGCATGGAATAATTATCCTAGTAGTAGTAATTCACAACATGTTCAGCTGTAAAAAAAAAAGAAAAAAAAAGGTTGAATCCAAATTCTATGTTAATTCAATTCTCTTCTAAATGGTTCAAGATATATCTTATTTCAATGGAGTTATATCTCTTCTAAATCCTGCAAATAGTACTGGAATTGCTTAACATCCATATCCTATGTTAATAAATTTCAAAGTTACTTCAACAATTCTCCTCTAAATGGAGTTACCCTTTGATTAAATTGAATTTCTTTATAAATTCTATTGTTTTTTTTAAATCTCATCACAATAAGATATATACAAAGATATAATAAATTTTGAAATCTCACCATTTTCTATTATAGCATAAATAAATAAATTCTCAATTACTACTGTTATTTTATGTAGTAATTTTATTTTTATTTATTATATGGAGGGTAAATTATACCTAGCTCTTTCTTTTTTGATGGCCAAAAAAAACCCCAAATCTCTTTATAAAAGATTCAGGCAGGCCGAAGGTATATCTATGGAGAGAAAGAAAAAAAAGGTTCATTATGAGTGGATTATCAAATAGCATTCCCGATGAGATTTGCATAGAAATCCTTGAGAGATTACCGGTCAAGTCCCTCCTACGGTTCAAGGCTACGTGCAAACCATGGAAATCATTGATCTCTCATCCTTCTTTCGTCGACCATCACTTGAATCGATCAGCCGCCAGATGCAAGAAACTAGTAATCTTCGAAGAATTGGAGGACAACTCATTGGTCCAATTACTCGATTTCGGCTCCACTACTAATGGAGAACCAACAACTATGGAGTTTCCAAGTACTATACCTTCAAAACTTCGTAACGAGTTCGGGGGTAGGTATTTATTTCGTTGTTCTACTTGGGGAGGCTTATTGTTGTTAGGCTCGGACTCGGTGGACGGTGAGTTTTCAATTTTATTGTGCAATCCTTCGACTAGGCAAATCAGGAAGATTCGGAATTCGCCAAATTACAAACATCACAATTTCCACCATGCTCTTGCACTTGGATATGATTTCACCGTCCAAAGTTATATGGTAGTGACCATTGGGCAACGCTTTGGATTTAGTTATAGTAGCCCCTATGAAATTGCGGTATATAATGTTAAAAAAAATTCCTGGACAGGTTTGTATTTGTGATTTCTCATTGTATATATGTTTGAGTATGGGGAGAGATATCTGATTATAATGAGACTTCTGAATATTGTATTCTTGCACAGCCTTCGGAGAATTCAGATATGATGGTGACCCTTCCTTGATGCTCTATGCCTACTGGAGATACTCGCTAACCCTTGTGAATGGAGCACCCCATTGGATGAAAGTTGATTTCTTGCGCAGGTACGAAATTGCATATTTTGATTTTTCAAAGAATGAGCTCATGAGGATTCCAAAACCTAGTAATGATGCTGATAATTACAAAAACCAATTCCCCCATCTATTTGATATGGAAGGACGCCTTTGTATTGGATATTTTCCTAGTAATGATAAATTCAAAGTTGAAATATGGGTAATGATGGAGCATGGTGTGGGGGAATCTTGGACAAGATTGGCTCTCTCTCGTGACCAAATTCCTGCCAGCTTGCATCGACCAATTTCCTTTGCAAAGGATGGTATGGTTTCGTTAGTCTTAGAAGACAATAGTAGAATAGTAGCCATTTACACTGGCCAAAAAAGACGAACTGAAATCAAAACAACTACACATAACCTTTTCAAACTGCTAGCAAGTTCATACGTTGAGAGTTTGGTTTCTATCTAGATAGTTTTTCAAAGTATTATTCGCAATATATAACATTGCTATCTTTCTTTCCAACTTTTTTAAGCTTTTCTTATTTCAATGGGGTTGTTATCTTTTCTCTAATCATACAAGTAGAATTGTTACAATTGGTATATATATGGAATTATTATGCTGAAATCTCAAAATCCTAGTAGTAATTGACAACATATTTTTTTTTAAATTAAACCCTTTCCAGCATTTAAGTTCTATGTTAGTAAATTTTAAAGTGACTAAAGTCCCTTTTTGCCCCCTATAAACTTGTCTAAAATTCACCTTTTACCAGTTAAACTTTAATTTGGGACTTTTTGCCCCCTAAACTTGCAATATAAGGACATGTTAGTCCATCTCAAACGGTATTGCTGACATGGCGATGACACATCGGACCAAAAATGTCACGTGGCAAGGCCACGCAATATTATTTGAGAGAGACTAAAATGGCTTCAAATTGCAAGTTCAAGTGGCAAGATGTCCAAAATTAAAGTTTATGGGACAAAACGTCAAAATCATACAAGTTCAGATGACAAAAAAGTCATTAAGTCATTTCAAAGTTACTTCAACAATTCTCTTCTAAATCCTACAAGTAGTAGAATTGCTTAACATCCATATCCCCTGTTTCTTCATTATTCTTGCAATTTAATTCCAATTTACAAGGATTTTGTATAGTGTAAGTGTCCCCTGCTTTGCTCTGTATTTCTTTAAGCAAATTACGACTTTTATTGGTTTCATGAGTTAGTTAATCAAATTAACCAATTGACGGTAAAAAGATATTAGTACTCCTATTAACAAATTAACCAAGAATAAGTTTATAACAAATGGCAATGTAAAATTGCTCTTAATAGCTAATTTATACTAATTGCATGCTAACATGAACTAAGAAAATATTTGGCACAACCAACAAGTAGTTAGTTCGAGTGATTTTGTATTTATTCCCTTAAAACAAGTTTTTGGGTTCGAGTATTGTCAATGGAAAAATCATTAAGCTTTACACCCATCTCGGGTCTGGCCTAACTTAACTTAGAATTAGTCCGGACTTAATATGTCTACCGTATGCATATATATACTATATAGCATCGTGGGTTAGGAAATCTTTGGAAAAATTTAAGCAAACTAGACTTATTTGTAGGGAGATTTGAAAGTTCAGACATTGCAAAGACATAAACACATGAATAGTACTGTTTCTGAAATGTGTATTGAACAGTTAACATACACGTTTTGTATTAAAAAAGTTAAGACATTCAATTTAATTAGAAGTTGAGAGAATTTTGAAAGATTATTATACTGTTTTCAAGCAGTATATATGACCAGCAAATGAGTGAGGAACAAAAAAAAACATATATTCCCTTATAGAATAATAAAAATTTTAGATGTTAAGTAGGTATAAATCTTGCTTGCATGTCAATATCAATCTCTTAAGCTATGGATTGCATGAATTCTGATTTTAGCAAAGGAACATATAGTGTGAAAATGATAATAATATATAATAATGCAGATGCCCTAATGAACTCTTCTGATGTAACTTAGATTCTCTTTTTCACCAAGAAGCTGCTTAAGAATTTATAAGAAGATTTAAATGAATAAAATCACTTTATTAGTTTTGGTACTTTTAGCTTTTATAATGAAACAAGATTTGGGTTTAATTTTCTATTAGGGTTGAAAAACTTTGTTAAAACAGTTTCTTCAAAATTAAGCAGAAAGTGAATAAAAATTTGACTTAAAGCTGATTGGGAAAAGACTGAGATATGCTATAGAACAACTTTGACTAAAGCTGATATAAGAGTCACAAGCTAAGGACTACTATTAATCAGTCAATATTATTGTTAGAAAGATGATCAAAGATGGCATCTAACACAACAAATCTATCAACACTTTTTGGGACTTTTGCATATGCCTATGGTGCTTTATACAAAAGGGATGGGACTGCAGATATTGTCTGTTGCTAAATCATTGGATGGAAAAGCATATTAAATATGATACCTATTTACAGCTGATCAATTCCCTTTTTTTCTCTTTTTCAATAATTACCATAACCTTAAACACACTGTTTTAGATATCATTTTTTAATCAAAAACTACAGGAGAACCCTTGTGCTTACCTTACCTTCCCATGTTTCAAATTGGCTTATTAGCCCTTTTGTCCCCTAAACTATGGGGATAAGGACACTTTGCCCCATCAAATATAATCGAGACAATTTGTCCCATTTCTTCTGAATTTGGAAAGTTCAAGGGGTACTAAATTGTTCTGAATTTTCAAATTCAAAGGGTGAGTTGTCGTATTTGAAGTTTAGGGGGCAAAATGTCATTGGCGTTATAGTCTAGGACGCAAAAAGGCTAATAAGCCATTTCAAATTTGTCGATTAATTCGGACCAGTTTATAACATTGCAAATGCATGCTTTGAACCAGTTTAACATTGCATTTTGCATGTGCCAAACCATGCTGAATTTGGCAAGACAGTTCATGTTCTTCTTAACTTCTACTGGTTAATTTTATTTTTATTTTTTTGGCAGCAATATTCATGGATTAGCCATAATTAAGAGAAGAATCAGATTATATGCAATTGCAGGCAAAGGGTAACCAAAACTACTAATCATACAGCAACACATCATCTGCAAAGTCTAGTATAGTATCGATCGATAGAAGCATAAGTGCTTCCATGTGAATAAAAATTTATCCGTGCAACTTCCTTACTCCTTCTATCCCCTCAATCCCAAGAATCTAATTTCATCTTTAATGTGTGTGTTAGAGAGGCGTGAGAAGGTAAAACATAATCTTATCAGATTCCAAGCCTAGGATATCTTTGCTTTCTTATAATTGTTTTGGCCATTTAGACAGAATAATTTTCACTCTAGGAAAGAATTTCCATCAAACAAGGAAAAAATTCATTTTATGTTAATTGAATTTACCAAAATGGCAAGGTAGGGAATTCTAGCTCTATGAAATGAATTGCATTATACCAAAGGAGGTTTATGAGGGGATAGATACATGCTAAAAAGAACTGATCAGTCCAAAAACAGCATAAAGTTGGTCTCAAACATATATAATAAGTTAGGTTGGTGGTGAAAACACTCCAACATAATATGTATGCATTTGGTAGCCATATTGGGCCCTGACTAACCCAAAGTCGAGTCTCATCAAACCTCAAATGTGGGAATTGAGAAGCTCTATTTTCTTCATTCACAAGACTTAGCCCGAGATCTTATTTAACGGGCATTGAGTTCTTTCTACTCAACCTAACAAACGTTGTTTGTGTATATGTAATGTTATATGTATGAAAGACATTAGAGCGTGGCCAAAACGCGTATATAATTTCGTGAACAAATATTGCAAAAAAGCAATGAGAAAATTCCTGTTCTATTTATGTATAAATGTATTGTTACATGAATGAAAAGACCTTGAAAGAGGTAAATTGCTGTTCCAAAGCAACCTAGTACGTAGACCCTTTTGTTCAAAGGATGCTTGTATTCTATAGTTAGTGTGTCTTTTGCAGCAGACCAGCAGCCAACATGAAGAATCAAAGGTCTTGGTTTTAGTTTTGTTCTGTTTTTCAAACAAATTTTCCTTTGTTTTGCTTTGCTCACATGCAACTCTCTCTTAAAGATTTTTTTTTTTCCATCTTAATCAATGGCTTGAATCTTGAAAAAGAACAAGAAATGACAATGTGACATTGAGAGAATGATCAGAGCAGATAGTGGACACCTCAGGGCCATAGCCTGATCGATGCTTCCATGGGCGTGTCTTTCTACCAATTTTTCCAAGAAAATGTTATCAATTTTCTTTCATTGATTCCAATTTCCAACTTAGCAAGAAAATTGAACATTAACTAGTGATTAAGTTGAGCTTAAACCAAGTTTTGAACACTTGAAATTTATGGTGAGACAAGGTAAGATTCTTGCTATATATCAACAAAAAAGTTGAAAACATTCTAACTTCTGAAAAAGGGTACCCTATAAACTTTTTCAAGATCAGCATGGATCATGGAAAGCTTAAGGCATGCACATGGATGGTTATGAGAACCTTGTATTACCTAACTCATAAGTGGAACCTTAATGGGTTTGATTCTGTTCTTTAAGACAAGCAACTATATGCTTATACCTAGACAACAAAAATAGTCATACATTGTTAAGAGAGATGTTTGGGTGAAACTTGTAATTGAGGTTCATTTTTTATTGACACATTTTGCCTAGATTAATGCCAGATTTATTAGGCTGAGTTTTCATGCTTTTAAAGGGCAATGTTTGAGCTAATCTCTCATTAGTCATACCGATTATTAGATGCTCTTTGTCGAATATTTTCTTCAATGATAAGTGTACGTATATTCTTGTTCAAAATATCGGATCGGAAACCTTAAATAAAGAAAATTTCTACTTTTCTCTATATTATTATATACATTCACTAATATGTTTCTCCGAGGGTCCACTAGCTCAATAAAGACAATAAATTAACAAAATTAATCCACATAAAACGTCACAAAACTCATGCAATTTGTATACATTTAGACTTGAAACCAGGACGATCCAGATAAGTCCAACCTTAACAGTTGAGCTAACAACTCGAAACATGTATCCATATATTTTTGTGAGTACTGTCACTTTCTTATCATTTCTTCTTACATAATTTCCTTTCCTTAACAAAATATTTTCTTTTGTACATTTGTTAATGTGAATGTGCACACAATTTTAGATCACCCCAATTTGAGGGAAATTTTTCTTCTTTTTAATTTCCAATAATTGAAAAACTTTATATATTATTCCAAACTAATTCTCACATTCTAAATTAATGCATTTCTTACTCTTAATGTTGAAAAAGCTATTCTACACGGATCTATAGTAAGGAAAAATGATCAAAAAAGGGTAATTTGGCAGTCCCTTTCTATTGCACTATTTGGTAAACCGTTAAATACTTCAAATGAAACACCACCCTTATGTTTTTGGCAAAATTTAACCTCTTTCTTGGGTACATTTGCACCTGTTTGAACTTTGATACAATCAAAACACACACACATGCAAAGTGTAACATCAATTTCAACACCATAAAATGAAGATTCCATGATGGTTTGTGAAAAACAAAAATATCTTCACTTTGAAAAATAGATGAAACTGAGTTGAGCGTGGGCTCTTGGCCACTAGGCGAGGAGATACATACCTTATCTTGTAATTCCCTTCCTTTATTGTGTAATATATCAATCATTTCTTCTAATTGTGTGAAGAAATCACCCAATAAAAAAAGAAGACATATAAAGAGATAGTTTTTCCCTTCCTTTAAGGCCGAGATTAGCTAATTGGAATCAGATGACATTAACTTCATTGCTATCCTTTATCGACAAATTTTCCCAACATCATGTTCTAAAAGTTCTAGAATTATTCCCCTACTATGCCATTATTCCAAGGTACTAATTAAATTCATATTCAAACCTATTCATCCTCATGTACGTACGAATTAATGTACATCACTTTAATTAGACTCAAAACAATATGATCCAAAAAAAAATTATGATACTAAAATTAAAATCTCTATATCCTAAGGTTAGTTATTAAGGTTTTTCTTATACCTAATCAAGAATGCCTTATTGCTCAAAAAGGCCCCTGAACTTACACAAAACGGCCAAATAAGCCCATGAACTCTAATTGCAGCCAAATAAGCCCCCGAACTCTTAAAAAAGGCCAAATAAGCCCTTTTCTGATGGCTAAATGCTGAAATAAGAACTAAATGTTTCAAGATTTTCTCAAATAAGGATCAAAATACACAATTCCAACAAATTAGAATACATACTAATTTGTTGAAATTGTGTATTTTGATCCTTATTTGACAAAATCTTGAAACATTTAGTCCTTATTTCAGCATTTAGCCATCAGAAAAGGGCTTATTTGGCCTTTTATAAGAGTTCAGGGGCTTCTTTGGCTGCAATTAGAGTTCATGTGCTTATTTGGCCGTTTTGTGTAAGTTTAGGGGACTTTTTGAGCAATAAGCCAATCAAGAATTGATAAAACTTAAAAGAATGATGAGAAAGATTAATTATATTGGAGCTTTATTGGAGCTTAATTTTGAGTCCTAACTTGGATGAGTGAAAACCGAGAATCTAGTGAGATGAGATAAATTAATAAGTGAAAAGCCGAAATGTAGTAAGACAGAACAAGTGAAATCCGAGATTTTTATGGAACAGTTAGTTTTGTAATGCTGTTTAGTGTCTAGAATTAACACAAAGCGAGTTATGAGGGGAAATTTTCTGTTAAAAGAAAGAAAAATTGTTTGATTCCAAAGAAAAACAGGCGAAAGATTTGGTCAATACACTTTCATGAGAGACTAAAATGGTACCCGAATTTGAAAAACTTGGTGAGAAGTTTTGGTCAATTCGTACTTTCATGAGAGACCAAATGGTACCCGAATTGAAAAAAAAAAACTTGGTGAAAAAAAATTAAGGAAATGCCAATTGCCACGTCAAACCGAATTAGCCACGTGGTAAATGTCACACGTGTCGGAACAAGAGAGTGCCACGTCGACGGGGAGAGAATTAACTTCTTGGTTCTTCGCAAATCTCGTCCCCTTTCGGACAGCCAAAAAAACATTGCCTTCTTCCCTTCTCTATATATAACTAACTTTTGACACCCCATAACTTCCATTTTCTTAGCCAAGTCACAACGTTTTTCTTCTCAAAATTATTACAAACGATAAAAAGGAAGGAAAAAAAAAAAATCTCTTTTTCTTTTCTCTCTCCCTAAACTGAAAAAAACCAAACCAAAAACCTTGTTCTTGTTTGTTTCTTTCTCTTACATAATCTTTTGTTTTTCTTGTTTCAAATGGATTTGTCTCCTTCGTCAACCACCTTATTAGTCTATATCTTAAGCTCACCCGGTGTAATTCAGTAGCAAAAAAAAAAAATTTATTTTATCAAATTTTTCCTTCACAATTTCCCATTATAGTTAACTTGATTTCAAGTTCCATTGTTAAGAAAAAAAAAAAAAAAAAAAA